>NW_026505167.1:0-77053 GCF_026875155.1 Cherax quadricarinatus
TCCTCCACAACCCTCCACACTCTCCACTATCCCCTACACTCCTCCATTACAATCCACACTCCTCAACACACCCCTCCAGACTCCTCCACTATCCCACCACACTCCTCCATTATTGGTCTACTGTCCTCCACAATCCCTCCACACTTCTACACCACCATTCCACACTAATTCACCACCCCTTCACACTTCTCCACCATCCCTCCAGCTCCTGAACCTGTATTCCCTGGAACGCAGGCGGGAGAGATACATGATTATATACACCTGGAAAATCCTAGAGGTACTAGTACCGAACTTGCACACGAAAATCACTCACAACGAAAGCAAAAGGCTTGGCAGACGATGTAACATCCCCCCAATGAAAAGCAGGGGTGTCACTAGCACGTTAAGAGACCATACAATAAGTGTCAGGAGCCCGAGACTGTTCAACTGCCTCCCAGCCTACATAAGAGGGATTACCAACAGACCCCTGGCAGTCTTCAAGCTGGCACTGGACAAGCACCTAAAGTCGGTACCTGACCAGCCGGGCTGTGGCTCGTACGTTGGTTTGCGTGCAGCCAGCAGTAACAGCCTGGTTGATCAGGCTCTGATCCACCAGAAGGCCTGGTCACAGACCGGGCCGCGGGGGCGTTAACCCCGGAATTCTTCCAGGTAAACTCCTCCACCACCCCTGCACACTCCTCCACCCCCTCCACACTCCTCCACACCCTCCACACTCCTCCACCAACCATTCACACCCCCCACCACCCCTGCACACTCCTCCACTATCCCCTCCACACTCCTCCACTATCCCTCCACACTCCTCCATTACAAGTCCACTCTCCCCCCCACCCCTCCACAGTTCTTCACCACCCCTCCACAGTTCTCCACCACCCTCCACAGTTCTCCACCACCCCTCCACCACCTCGACACTCCTCCGCCACCCCTTCCACACTCCTATACCACCCCTCCACACTCCTCCACGAACTGTCCACACTCGTCCACCACCCCTCCACACACCTCCACCAACCTTCCAAACTCCTCCACCACATCTCCACACTACTCCTCTACCACTTCACACTCCTCTAAACTCATCCACCACCCCTTCACACTTCTCTACCACCAATCCACTCTCCTCCTCCATCGCTCCACACTCCTCCACAACCCCTCCACACTGCTGGTTTATTTGTCAATCATCATCTGCATTGTTGTTAAACTTTAGGCGACACGTTTAGTGGTGATGATGGTTTTGCTGGTGATAGCGAGGTGGTGTGTCTAAGATCATATGTGAATGTATGAGTAACTGACGGCACAGTCGGGCCACTGTAGCAGCAGCAGCATCCTCTGGCCAGCAGCAGCAGCAGCAGCATCCTCTGGCCAGCAGCAGCAGCAGCATCCTCTGGCCAGCAGCAGCAGCAGCATCCTCTGGCCAGCAGCAGCAGCAGCATCCTCTGGCCAGCAGCAGCAGCAGCAGCAGCAGCATCCTCTGGCCAGCAGCAGCAGCTTGTGGCTAGCAGCAGCAGCAATATCTGGCTAGCAACAGACGGCAGCATCAACCTCTGGCTAGCAAGAGCTGAGTTCGGTGGTCTCATTGTCTTATGTAGGACATATGACCCTCGTCTGGGTCATGGGTCAGCAGTATGCACATTTAATGTGTATTATATTTGCAGAGCTTTACAGAGTGTTACGTTATGACAATACGAATCAGATTGCTGGTCCTCCTCCTTTCTGCCTTTGGTTCTTTAATTCCCAGATGGCATCAGTAGGCGGAAAGAGCAGCGGGATAAGTAAATGTCAGAGTATAGCCATCTGCATAGGCCTGGGATTCTGGCAGTAGGTGAAGGTGGTTAAATTAGACATTCTGTAAAACCTTATTTATTTGCATATGTAAATATGCATATATGAAGCTTCATATAATATCAACTTCAATGACCTTCACCTAATTCCAGAATCTCATGCCTATGCAGGTGGTTGTACTCTGACACTGACTTATCCAGAAGAGGAAATGCCAGCTCCTCTCTGGTACATCAGTCACCAGCTTACAGCTATATAAGTCTGGGGAAAACTATACAACGTGATATATGCTGCTCCTGAGAAAACACAAATGATGGTCTCTAGGAAAGATGTTAAGGGTAGATGTGTAGACCAAGTGCTAACACTGAATCATGTAAGTGAACCATACTTAGATAAATGAAAAAGGTTTACGTTGCAGTTATGGCTTTGGAAAAGGCATATGATAAGTTGGAAAGGGAGCAGTTAAGAGTTTTTACGAGGGTAGTGAGGTTCAGGTTAGGGTATACAGGAGAGTGGGAGATTAATTTTCAAGTAAAGGTAGGCCTTAGACAGGAATGTGTGAAATCACCATGGTTGTTTTTTTTTTTTTTTTAATCCCACACATATTTTTTTTTCTTTTATATATTTATAGCATGGGAATTGTAAGCGAAATCAATACGGCGGTGTTGGGAAAAGGTGTGAGATGGTAGGAAATGATCAATATAAGTTGGAGTTGTCACAATTTCTTTCCTCTTCACATTTTTTTTCACATTCGGTAGAGAAGTTGCCCAAAGTTTGGTGGACGAATTTGTGAGTGTTTATAAAAGAAGGAAATTGAAAGCGAACATAGAAAAGATGGTAAGGTAATGAGGATAACCAAATGTAATTAGGTTATGAAAGATTGGATATCAAATAGAGGAGAGTATTGAGGAATTAAATTGTGTACAGATATTTTGGAGTGGACTTATCAGCAAATGGGTCTAATGAAAGTCGATGTGAATCACAGAACTGTCGAGGGGAGAAAGGTGAGTAGTGCATTAAGATATCTGTGGAGTAAAGAACGTCATTATGGAGACAAAGAGAGAAATGTACGAGTGTTGTGATTCCAACAATCTTATATGGGTGTGAAGATAGTTGGTTGAAGGTTACAGAAAGGAGGGGGGGGGGGGGGGAGGCTGGAGGCAGTAGAGATGTGATGTCTGAGGGCAATGTGTGTTGTGATATAATGCAAAGAATTCGTAGCTTGGACATTAGAAGGAGGTGCGAGATTACTAACAGGGCCTGAAGAGAGGTTGTTGAGGTGGTAAGACATTTAGAGAGGCTGAACAAATAGAATGACGTGGAGGGCGTGCCGTATTAAAATCTGAAATGGAGGGAAGAAGGGGTAAAAGGTTGGAGATAAGGGGTTATGGAGGTTTTGTTTTGCGAGCAGATGACATCCAGCAAACTATGAACATGTTAGATAGAAGTGTTGTTGGGGTGTGGGCAAAGGTACCATTTATGAAAGGGTTCAGGGAAACCGGTTAAGCCGAACTGAGTCCTAGAGGTGAGAGTTATAGTGCATGCGCTTTGAAGAGGGGTGGTGGAAAAGTTTCAGGTTTGAACTGTAATATCGGTGTTCCTCTGGCAAGACAGTGATGGAGTAAATGATGATGAAAAGTGTTTCTTCTTTTTTATAGGTCACATGTCTCGGTGGAAACGGCCGATGCGTTAAAAAATCATCTATTTTACACATAAAAGTTCACTCTCCTTCGTCGTTAACATAGACACTTTTTTATTTGAATGTTCAAATAAAAGGGTTTTTGGAACTTACCGGAGTCATTATTTTAACTTCTTGCCGACTTTTTTTTTTAAGTTACCATAATCAGCGCTTGTGAATAGTTGAAGCCGATCCAACGATGCTTTCTTGTGTTATGAGGAAAATGAAAAGTATGAGTTGGAGGGGTAAAAAAAATCAGGCAATCACTTAAAGGTCCCCATAAGGAGATACCTGAAAAATATAGGGGAATAATTACTGGAAAGTGAACACCACTACAATCTGCTTCTGTAGCTACATATAGATAAAAACAAATTATCTGTAATCACACAAACATAAATAGACACATGTGCAACACTTGGGTATCTTTAATAAGGAAACGTTTCGCCACACAGTGGCTTCATCAGTCAGTACCAAAGGAGAATGGTGAAGACCAGGACGAGTTTGGGGTAATCAGTCCCTCAGCCTGGAGTCGATGTGTTCAGTCCATCAATCTTATAGAATGTACATTCTACAAGATTGATGGACTGAACACATCGACTCCAGGCTGAGGGACTCATTACCTCAAACTCCTCCTCTCTTTTCACACTTTCTGCTTTGTATGGGCTGATGAAACCACTGTGTTGGCGAAACGTTTCCTACCCTTTCGGGGTTTCGGCCGTACTGTACGGCTTTACGCGCAGGGTTTTTTGACGTACTAGTATGCTGAATTCAGCGCCTGTCAAATCTAGTGAAGAGAGAGCTGGTAGGCCTACAATATGAAAGAATGGATCTATGTGGTCAGTGTGCGCATATAAAAAAAATCCTACTGCACACAGTGCGTAATGAGAAAAAACTTTGGACCGGTTTTTGGATTAAAAACAGCGACTTTGCATTGTTATTTTCCTTTGGTATTTAGTGTTGTATTCTAGTTTTTCTGGTCTCTTTTTATAGAATTGAGGACATTACAGAAAAGTGAACATGACTTGACTGATTTTACAATGAAAAGTACCTTGAAAATTGAGCTAAAAGTAGCAGAAATGGTTCGATTGTTACCAAAGATCAAAAGTAAACAAATTTCATACTTAAGCGTCCATACACGTCAAAGTGGTGAGTCTAATATTTCTCTCACAGTGCTCCGATATTATTTATACGATTTTTACATAATGCAGTGCCTGCATAACAGTAAATCTATTTTTTTGTGAGAATAAAATTCAAATTGGTAAGCAAAAATAAATGTAGAGGACCTGGGGGACGTGACTAATGAACAGAGGAAATGTTATTTTAGTGCCGGAATGTCTTTCTTGTTATTCTGGATCTATTCAGAAATTGGCATCTTTGAAATTGTGTGAAATTGGCAAAATTGCTAAAATTCTGACCACTGTAATGGATAGTAGAAATCGGTAAATGGGTGGTTCCTTGTACTCATCGATAGAAAATAAATGAGTTCTAGCGAAATAGTTATGATTTTTGTCGACTAGTTACACTGCAATTGGCCGAAATAGGGCTCAAAGTGGGCAAAATCGCCGATGCATAAACATCGTCCAAGACCGCTAACTTCGCGAAAGTATATATTTCCGTAAGTTTTGCCATCAAAATTTCATACTTTTGGTGTCATTATGATCGGGAAAAGATTCTCTATCTTTTCATAATTTTTTTTTGTTTTTTTTTTTTTTTTTGAAAAAATTTCTTCGGCCGACCATCGAACAAGTCTTGGAGAAGGAACCTGCGACCCCATATATTTTCCATCTGCATTACTCCAGCCCTCGCCGGTGAATACATGCAAAAGGAACAGTGCAGAGTGCATTTAGGTTTATATTTATTTAAAAAGTTTGCTTTCAAAATCCAGCAGCAAATCAGAAGAGATGTTCACAAATTACCTCAAGAATCACTAATGTAATATTGTCTCTAATAATTCAACAAAGAAAATCAAGTACACTCGTGTGCATCTATTGTATTCTCAAACATATGGCGTGAATACGTTATATATATGTAGAGGAGTTTTTGGAAAAGTGAGACATAATTCAGAAGGTGGAAAGTGGATAAAAGTTGCGAGATGGATGAAAATAAAAACTGAGAATCTGAATAGTGAGCGTAAATGCTTAGGGATAGTTCGTGTAACTAGGTATCTGAAGGCGACTTTAGTTTTTTTTCCTCTTTAGGTATCCCTGAACGGATACCTTTAAGAGGTTGCTTGAATTTTGTTTCTTTTCCTTTTTCCTCTAATTTTTCAAATGTTCTTTCTATTTATAACTCGAAAAATAACCTTATTAAATTAGTCTTCAAATTTTCGCATTGTGTTCCGGTAACGAAAACCGAATGCTATGAACAATGAAACATGTTCACCTGACTCATGACCAAAGTTATTGAATCAATTCCCAGCATTCTGAAATAATTCAACCAGTATTCCCAAAATTTTCAGTGCTGTAGCTTCCAACGCTGAAAAAAAGGAGCAAAAAATTCGACTTGGAGAAGAGTGAGTTTCAGACGTGTGGGCCCAGGCTTGGCTATTTTATGGTAAAATAGCATGATTTTTTAACCCCCTTCAAGTTGTGTAAATATTTTTCTGCTTACCACTTACAACGAACGACTTCCATATTTAATGGCTGATGCATCTTAGGACCAGGATTGTATTATTAAATTTATTTTCAGTGTTAAACAGATTTTTTTGAAGAGGTAAGAGCAGTAACTTAGGAATACGCTTCCGAACGATTTTAAAGTTTTCACCTCTGGTGTATTACTCTCCTAATTGTGGGAAGGGGGTCGAGTCATAGCTCACGCTGTCAAGAGTTATCGACTCTGCTTCTATTTGGATGCCATAATTACCAGATTGCTAAATTTATCGAATAATTTAGTGACATTCTATTTTATTCGATAATAAAATAAGGCTTCTTCCAACTGGCTTTAAAACATTAATAAAACGATGCATGATATAGAATAATAATAATATAATGTCTTTATTTACTATAAGTACATGTACAAGGTATACAGCCATAGCTGATATCAATGACATTACTACTATATGAAAGCCCGCTTGTTTATGCAGAGCATTTCGGGAATTAGATCAGTTTTTGTCCCGGATGCGACCCACACCAGTCAACTCAACACCCAGGTACCCATATAATGATGGGGTGAACATAGACAACAGGTGTAAAGAAACCAGCCCAATGTTTCTACCCTGGCTGGGATCGAACCCAGCGAGAGGGTTAAGCCACCAGGGCTACTGAGCCATAGGTTAGTCGAGTAGCTGCAAGTTGGCAATTTTACAGAAAGTGTTAGAAAACTTGGGATCTTTGAAATCACATCAATTACTGGAAATGTTCATTTTTGATCGGCTGGCAAGCTGAGAAAATTCCAATTTGCCAAATTTACTAAGTAACTGTTTTAGATATCATAACTATAGAATGTCTTTTTGGTCGTTGTCAACCATTTAGGCACAAAGAACTGAGGTTACCGTGAGTTTAGTAAAGAAGAGAACTTATTAACTGAGCTCGTGAATAGTTATTTTAATAAAGGGCAGAAAGAGGACACGAGGAACAGTGCAACAATAACAGTGCAATAGAATATACCTGAAATGATTACGAAAGAATAGTTATCAAAAGAGTGAGGTACTGTATGAGTGACAGACATAGCCAGATGTATTTCAATAGTTGCGCGATCCGGAAATTGTATTCCGGTATTCCATAAATCCAGCACATAAACTCCAAGCACAAAATCCCAGGCATTTTCCAGCACTGTACAGTTCCGGGCAAACAACTCCAGGTACCCAAACTCCAGCACCAACCAACCAGAAAATACACAACCTCAGCCACCAACATCATCTGTGGAAGAATTTGCTTCAAATAGGAAGAAAGGTAAAGGGGGTGTGCGTCCTGACGAAGAGAGGAAACACAGCATTAAGTACCACGCAGGCGATCTGGCCAGTGAACCTCGGTTCACACCTAAGGACCAAAATGACGAATTATATTGCATAGATAACTCATGTCTTTAGTTTACTAATCAGGAATTAGGAATTATTAACATTTAAGACGTGTGTGTGTGGCACGGTCATTGTTGGTACTTGTGCAAAAAAAAATTCTGTTATTGTTAAACTGATTTCCTTGTCTAGCGTGGAGATGCCCCGGGGCGGGAGATACGAGGAGCACTCGTTATAACTCTCTTCTGTGGTGCTTCACTACGATAACTTAACAAAAATTTAAAAAAATGACGCGAATAAGTGATGGCCAGACAGCGCTTCAGGAGAATTATGAGCAAAGTTCGCTCATGTACATGACAGAAATAGACGAAATATTGTGTAATTTAGTGATTCTAAACTGCCAGACTTTGAACGGTAAGCTAATCTCCTCAGTGCCAATTAATTAGGGCAGTGAGAGCATTTCCAGCGGTCGGCTAGATCAGACGACTCCCTTTAGGAGCCCAGTATACAACAGGTTTGGTTTCCGTGTGTATGTATTGATAAAGCCACTGGATGGCGAAACGTCTACAATAAAGATACCCAAATGTTGCGCCTGTCTTAATTTCATGTAAATATTTACGCAAAGTTAAACAACTGTATAAAGTGTCATATAAAACTGAGTGAATATTTAAATACAGTCAATAATCTTCTGTGAATTTCTTATGCCAGGGACTGATTCATCTCTGGACACTTGTCGAATTTCTCTGGTGCTCTGTTCAAAGTGCAAAATAGTGACATACGGACTTAGCGTTTTACGAGAATTGGGACATATTCTAGAAATACCAAATATATAGAATATGACATTTATTGTTCTAGTGTTTCTATATTATAAAGCCTACTAGTAAGGACTTAGGAAAATTCGTTATCTTCGTCCTGTAGTCTGTAGAGGACTTTTACAGTTCTGCATGTAATTAAAGTATAGGTAAATACTTTGGATTATGGCAAATGTGGATCTTTCATTTTATTATTATTATTAGTATTATTATTATTATTATTATTAGTATTATTATTATTATTATATTATTATTATTATTATTATTTATTATATTATTATTATGATTATTATTATATGCCCCCTTAATTTCGTCATGCTGTAACCACAAAATACCTTATGTGACAGACTCGAACTTTTGAGCGCTGGTTCAACTGTACTGGGGAAAAGAACCTCGTGTGACTAATTGCGTGTAAACAGGTAACCTATGATCAGTGTACATAACCCTTTCACGGATTTCGTTTCTGTGCGATAGAACGAGAAAGTCTATTCTTATAGGCTTCGAATTTTTCAACATTTATTAACTTACTTAAGAAAAGGCTTGGATTGATTACTGAAGTGTGCTGGTAACAACACACTTCAAACAATCTTCAACAATCTTCAAAAAAAAAAAAAAACAACACTATCGAAACAGGGGCTTCTACCTGAGTATGATAGAAGCCAAATGTAGTCCTAAATTTTCAAAAGGAGACAGACACGGGAAGCATTAAGTAAGCTTAAACAAGTGTCACTTGGCAATGTATAGATATGCAAAGTCATGGAGAAGATTATTAGGAGAAGAGTGGGGAACAATAGATGGAATGGATTCTATCGACAACAACCAGCGCGGTTTCAAGGATGGGAAATCCTGTGTCGACAACGTAAGGACAAGAGAGAGAGGGGTGGGTAGACTGTGCGTTTCCTTGGACTTAAGAAGGCTTTTGACACAGTTTCCACACAAGAGATTAGTGCATAAGCTTGAGGACCAGGCAGGTATAACAGGGAAGGCGCTGCAATGGATCAGGTAACACCTGTCGGGAAGATATTAGATTATTATTATAATCAAAAAAGAAGCGCTAAGCCAAAATGGACTATACAGGGCTGCGGGAAGATATTAGGAGAGTCATGGACGAGAGGACGAAGTGACGAGTGGGATGCCATTGACGAGAAAAATTTAATCTGACGAGTACCAGGCTGAACTACAAAGGGATCTGGACAGGCAGCAACCCTGGTCCAGCAACTGCCTCTTGGAGTTCAACCAACAAGTGCAAAGTCCATGAAAATTTGGGAAGGGAAAAAGAAGAGCAGACGCGCAGTACAGAGACTAACATGCCTCGACCAATGAAATAGATCATGGTGTGAGTATAATACCGGGCACATCTCTTGAGGCGCAAATTAACCAAATATCTGCTGTAGGTATGGGGCCTAGCCCATACGCTGCCTGGAAATCGTTCAGGATCTTGTACACCGTGTTTGTAGGCTTGCATTGTGAGTATGCATCACCAGTTGGAACCTGCTCTAGACAAGCACGTACGGAAAACTACAGAAAGTGCAAAAGGTTTGTAAGGGCGCATGTCCTAAAAGGAAGAGGTTAACGGAAATCGACCTGACGACACTGGGGACAGGAGAGATATCACAGGGATGTAGGAGTATTTCTTCAGTCACAGACGTTGTAGAAAATGGATAGTTGGGAAGTGATGTAGTGGAGCAGGATCCGCACATAGGCATTAGGAAGATGGGTATGATAAATCTCCAATTTAGCAGGGAAGAGTACCTATAAGCGACAGTGATGAGGCGGGGCCAGAAGCTGTGAACTGACCCCTGCAACACAACTAGGTGAGTACACACAACACACACACACACAACACACATATTATATATATATAAATATATATATATATTAGATAAATATATTATATATAATGTGTGTGTTTGTGTGTGTGTGTGTGTGTGTGTACTCACCTAGTTTGTTGGTTTGCAGGGGTCAATTCACAAGCTTCTGGCCCCGCTCTTCCTGGTCGCTACTAGGTATTCAATCTTCCTGCCTAAATGAGATTTATTCATTCCTTTCCTAAAGCTATGTGGGTCCTGCCTCCCTACATCACTTCCCAGACTATTCCATTTTCTGACACTCTGTGACTGAAGAAATTACTTCCTAACATCCCTGTGATTTTCTCTCTGTCCCTCCAGTGGTCGTCAGAGTCGATTTCCGTTAACTCTCCCTTTTAGGTCTGCGCCTTAGCAAACCTTTGCACTTTCAGTAGTTTCCGTTACGTGCTTGGCTAGATGCAGGGTTCCATATCTGGTGATGCATACTCCAATGCAAGCCTGGTCAACACGGTGTGTTAGTGTACAAGATCCTGAACGATTCCTGCAGAGTATGGGCTAGGCGCCCATACGCTACAGCAGATATTTGGTTAATTTGCGCCTCAAGAGATGTGCCCGGTATTATACTCACACCATGATCTATTTCATTGAGCGAGGCATGTAGTCTCTGTACTCCGTCTGCGGTCTTCCTTTCCCTTCCCAAATTTTCATGACTTTTTTTTGCACTTGTTGGGGTTGAACTCCAAGAGGCAGTTTGCTGGACCTGGGGAAGGTTGCAGCCTGTCCAGTCCCTTTGTAGGTTCAGCCTGGTACTCGTCAGATTAAATTTTTCTCGTCAATGGCATCCACTCTGTCACTTCGTCTCGTACCATGACTCTCTAATATCTTCCCGCAGCGCTGTATAGTCCTTGTGGCTTAGCGCTTCTTTTTTGATTATAATAATAATCTAATATCTTCCCGTCAGGTGTTTCCTGAATCCATTGCAGCGCCTTCCCTGTTATACCTGCCTGGTCCTCAAGCTTTTTCACTAATCTCTTGTGTGGAACTGTGTCAAAAGCCTTTATTACAGTCCAAGAAAACGCAGTCAACCAGTCTACCCACCCCTCTCTTCTTGTTTACTTGTCTGCACAGGATTTCCCATCCTTGAAACCGCGCTGGTTGTTGTCGAAGAATCATTCCAGTCTAGTTGTTCCTCACTCTTTCTCATTAATAATCTTCTCCAAGACTTTTGATACTTACATGCCAGTGACACTTGTTTATTGCTTATTAATGCTTCGTTGTCTGTCTCCTTTTTTAAAATTTAGGACTACATTTGCTGTCTAATATTACTCAGTAGAAGCCCTGTTTCGATAGGTGGTGTTGAATGATTGTTGAAGATTGTGAAGTGTGTTGTTACCAGCACACTCAGTAACAATCCCAAGCTTTCTTAGTAAGTATAATTAAATGTTGAAAATTCGAAGCCTATAAGGAATAGACTTTCTCGTCTATCCGCACAGAAGAAATCCGTGATGAAAGGGTTATGTACACTGATCATAGGTGACCTGTACACGCAATTAGTCACACGAGGTCTTTCCCAGTACAGGAACCAGCGCTCAAAAGGTTCGAGTTGTCCACATAAGGTATTTTGTGTTACAGCAATGAACGAAATTAAGGGGTGCATAATTATAATAATCATAAATAATAATAATGATAATAATAATAATAATAATAATAGTAATAATAATATAATAATAAATAATAATAATAATAAATAATAATAATAATAATTAATAATAATGAAGATCCACATTTGCCCATAATCCAAGTATTTTACCTATACTTTAATTTACATGCAGAACTGTAAGTCCTCTACAGGACTAGAGGAAGAAGATAACGACATTTTCCTAAGTCCATATAGTAGGCTTTATAATATAGAAACACTAGAACAATAAATGTCATATTATATATATTTGGTATTTCTAGAATATGTCCAAATTACTCGTTTAAAACGCTAAAGTTCTATGTATGTCAATAATTTGCACTTTGAACCAAGCAACCAGAGAAAATTCGACAAGTGTCAAGAGATGAATCAGTCCCTGGCATAAGAAATTCACGAAGATTATGGAACTGTATTTAAAATATTCACTCAGTTTTATATGACACTTTATACAGTTGTTTAACTTTGCGTAAATATTTACATGAAATTAAGACAGGCGCAACATTTGGGTATCTTTATTGTAGACGTTTCGCCATCCAGTGGCTTTATCTACATACCACGGGAAAACCAAAACCTTGTTGTTTTACTGGGCTCCTAAAGGGAGTCGTCTGATCTAGCCGACCGCTGGAAATGCTCTCACTGCCCTAATTAATTGGCACTGAGGAGATTAGCTTACCGTTCAAAGTCTGGAAGTTTAGAATCACTAAATTACACAATATTTCGTCTATTTCTGTCATGTACATGAGCGAACTTTGCTCATAATTCTCCTGAAGCGCTGTCTGGCCATCACTTATTCGCGTCATTTTTTTAAATTTTTGTTAAGTTATCGTAGTGAAGCACCACAGAAGAGAGTTTAAACGAGTGCTCCTCGTATCTCCCGCCCCGGGCATCTCCACGCTACACAAGGAAATCAGTTAACAATAACAGAATTTTTTTTGCACAAGTACCAACAATGACCGTGCCACACACACACGTCTTAAATGTTAATAATTCCTAATTCCTGATTAGTAAACTAAAGACATGAGTTATCATATGCAATATAATTCGTCATTTTGGTCCTTAGGTGTGAACCGAGGGTTCACTGGCCAGATCGCCTTGCGTGGTACTTAATGCTGTCTTTCCTCTCTTCGTCTGGACGCATCACCCCCTTTACCTTCTTTCCTATTTGAGAGCAAATTCTTCCACAGATGGGATGTTGGTGGCTGAGGGTTGTGTACTGGTTGGTTGGGTGCTGGAGGTTGGGTACCTGGAGTTGTTTGCCCGGAACTGTACAGGTGCTGGAAAATGCTGGGGATTTTGTGCTTGGAGTTATGTGCTGGATTTATGGCAATACCGGCAATACAATTTCGGATTCGCGCAAATATTGAAAACATTGGCTATGTCTGTCTCATACAGTACCTCACTCTTTTGATTAACAATTCTTCGTAATCTTTTCAGTAATATTTCTTTGCACTGTTATTGTGCCACTGTCTCATTGTCCTCTTTCTGCCTTATTTAAATAAACTATTTCACGGAAGCTCAGTTAATAGTTCTCTTCTTTACTAAACTCCGGTAACCTCAGTTCTTTGTGCTTAAATGTTTGACAACGACCAAGAAAGACATTTCTTAGTTATGATAATCTAAAACAGGTTTTTTTAGTAAATTGGCAAATTGGAATTTTCTCAGCTTGCAGCCGATCAAAAATGACATTTGTCCAGAATTGGATGTGCGATTTCAAAGATCCCAGTTTTCTAACTCTTTCTGTAAAATTGCAAACTTGCAGCTACTCGGACTAAAACTTATGGCTAGGTAGCCTGGTGGCTAAAATCTCGGCTGGGGTTCGATCCCCAGCCAGGGTAGAAACATTGGGCTTGTTTCTTACCACCTGTTGTCTATGTTTCACCCATCAGTAAATGGGTACCTGGTGTTAGTGGCTGGTGTGGGTCGCATCCTGGGACAAAACTGATCTAATTTGCCGAAAAAATGCTCTGCTTAACAGCGGCTTTCTATTATAGTTAGTATGTCATTGATATCAGCTATGGTCTGTATACTTGTACATGTACTTATAGTAAAATAATAGGAATTATATTATTATTATTCTATATTCATGCATCGTTATTAATGTTTTAAGGCAGTTGGATAGAAGCATTATTTAATTATCGAAATTAAAATATGAATGTCACTATTTATTCGATTAAATTTAGAAAATTGGTAATTATGGCATCCAATTTAGAAGCGTCGGTCTGAACTCTTGACAGCTGTGAGTATGACTCGTCCCCCTGTCTCCCACAATTAGGAGAGTAAAACACCAGAGGTGAAAACTTAAAATCGAACGGAACGTCATTCCTAATAAGTTACTCTCTTACCTCTCCAAACAAATCTATTTAACACTGAAATAAATTAATAAGTACTATCCTGGTCCTAAGATGCATCAGCCATTAAACTATGGAAGTCGTTCTGAAAGTGGTAAGCAGAAAAAAAATATTTTAACACAACTTGAAGGGGAGTTAAGTTAAAAAAACATGCTATTTTACACATTAAAATAGCCAAGTCTGGGCCCACACGGTCTGAATCTCACTTTCTCTCATGACGAATTTTTTGGCTCCTTTTTCAGCGTTGGAAGCTAACAGCAATGAGTAAAATTTTGGAAATCTGGTTGAATATTTCAGAATGCTGGGGGAATTGATTCAATAACTTTGGTCATGAGTCAGGTGAAACATGTTCATTTGTTCATAGAATTCGGTTTTCGTTACCGTACACAAATGCTGAAAATTTGAAGACTATTTAATAAGGTATTTTCGAGTTATGATCGAAAGAACATTTGAAAAATTAGAGAAAAAGGAAAGAAAACAAAAATCAAGCAAACCTCTAAAGGTTATCCGTTCAGGGATACCTAAGAGGAAAAAAATCTTAAAGTCTCCCTTCAAAGAAGATTACCTGTTACACGAACTATCCACTAAGCAATTTTACGCTCACTATTCAGATTCTCCGTTTTATTTTTCATCATCATCGCAACTTTTTCCACTTTCCACCTTCTGATTATGTCTCACTCTAAAACCTCCTCTAAATATAGTAACGTTTCACGCATATGTTTGAGAATACATGAGATGCACACGAGTGTACTTGATTTTTCTTGTTGAATTATTAGAGACAATATCATTAGTGTTCTTGAGGTAATTTGTGAACATCTCTTCTGATTTGATGCTGATTTTGTAAGCAATTTTTTTTTTAAATCAAAAATAAATTAAACCTAAACTGCACTCTGCACTGTTCCTTTTGCATGTATTCACGGCGAGGGGGCCTGGGAGTAATGCAAGATGGAAATATATGGGGGTCGGCAGGTCCTTCAGGAGACTTGTTCTCAGGGTCGCCAAATTTCAAAAAAAAAAAAAAATAAAAAAAAAAATTATGGAAAAGATAGAGAATCTTTTCCCGATCATAATGACACCAAAAGTATGAAATTTGATGGAAAACTTACGGAAATTATACTTTCGCGAGTTAGCGGGTCTTGACGATGTTTATTGCATCGGCGATTTTGCCCTCTTGAGCCCTATTTTCGGCCAATTGCGTGTATAGTCGACAAAAATTCATAACTATTTCGCTGAACTTCCATTTTTTTTCTATCGAAATGAGTACAAGGAAACCACCCATTTACCGATTTCTACTATCCATTACGTGGTCAGAATTTAGCAATTTTGCTATTTCACACAAATTTCAAAAGATGCCAATTTCTGTAGAGTCCAGAATAAACAAGAAAAAGACATTCCCGGCACTAAAATAACATTTCCTCTTTCATTTAGTCACGGTCCCAGGTCCCTCTTACATTTATTTTGCTTCCAATTTGAATTTTTTATTCTCACAAAAAAAATTAGATTTACTGTTATGCAGGCTACTGCATTAGTGTCAAAATAGTTATAATAATATCGGAGCACTAGTGAGTGAATATTAGACTCACCACTTGACCGTGTATTGGACGCTTAGTATGATTTGTTTACTTTTGATCTTTGGTAAAAATCGAACATTTCTGCTACTTTGAGCTCAATTTCAAGGTACTTTTCATTGTAAAATCAGTCAAAGTCATGTCACTTTCTGTAATGTCTTCAATTCTATAAAATGAGACCAGAAAAACCTAGAAGACAACAATAAATACCCTACGAACATACAATGCAAAGTCGCTCACTGTTTTTAATCCAAAAACACGTTCAAAGTTTTTTTTCTCATTACGCACTGTGTGCTGTAGGATTTTTTTTATATTGCGCACACTGACCACATAGATCCATTCTTTCATATGTAGGCCTACCAGCTCTCTCTCACTAGATTTGACGGCGCTAGAATTCATGCATACTAGTACGTCAAAAAACCTGCGCGGTAAGCCGGGGGGTACTAGTACGGCCCGAACCCCGAAAGGGTTGAGGGAAACGTGTTTCGCATCACTGTGGTTTCATCGTCCAATAACAAAGCAGGAAGGTGGAAATGATGAGGAGGAGTTTGAGGTAATGAGATCCCTCAGCCTAGAGTCTTTGTGTTCAGTCCTCTAATCTTGTAGAATGTACATTCTATAAGATTGATGGACTGAACACATCGACTCCGGCTGAGGGACTGATTACCCCAAACTCGTTCTGGTCTTCACCATTCTCCTTTGTACTGGATGATGAAAGCCACTGTGATGGCGAAACGTTTCCTTATTAAAGATACCCAAGTGTTGCACATGTGTCTATTTATGTTTGTGTGATTACAGATAATTTGTTTTTATCTATATGTAGCTACAGAAGCAGATGTTGTGGTGTTCACTTTCCAGTAATTATTCCCCTATATTTTTCAGGTATCTCCTTATAGGGGACCTTTTAACGAGATTGCCTGATTTTTTTTACCCCTACAACTCATTTTTCATTTTCCTCATAGCACAAGAAAAGCATCGTTGGATCGGCTTCTTCAACTTTTAGTTTCAGCGCTGGTTTATGGTAATAGTCGCGGCAGAAGTTAAAATAATGACTCCGGGTAAGTTCCAAAAAAACCCTTTTATTTGAACATTCAAATAAAAAAAGTGTCTATGTTAACGGACGAAGGAGAGTGAACTTTTATGTGTAAAATAGAGTGATTTTTTTTTAACGATCGCCGTTTCCCACGAACATGGTGACTTAAAAAGAAGAAACACTTTCATCATCATTACTCCATCACGTCTTGCAGAGGAAAAACACCGATATTACAGTTCAAAATGAAAACTTTCACCACCCCTCCTTCTAAGCGCATGCACTATACTTCTCACCTCTAGGAACTCAAGTTCGCTAACCGGTTTACCTGAAACCCTTTCATAAATGGTTACCTTGCCACCCCCAACACACTTCTATCTAAACATGTTCATACGTTTTGCTGGATGTCTAAGCTGACTCGCCAAACAAACCTCCATAACCCCTTATCTCCAACATTTTTACCCCTTCTTCCCTCCATTTCAGATTTTATAAAGACCTCCACGTCATTTCTATGTTGTTTCAGCCTCTCTAAATGTCTTAACCACATCACAACCTCTCTTCAGCCCTGTTAGTAATCTCGCACCTCCTTCTAATGTCAAGCTACGAATCTTTGCTTTATATTCACAAACCAATTGGCCTCAGACATAACATTCTCTACTGCTCCAGCCTCCTCCCTTCTGTAACCTTCTTCACCAAACTATGCTTCACACCATATAAGATTGTTGGAATCACAACACTCGTACATTTCTCTTTTGTCTCACATAGTGACGTTTCTATATCTCCACAGATATCTTAATGCACTACTCACTTTCTCCCCTCGACAGTTCTTGTGATTCACATCGACTTTCTTGGACCCATTTGCTGATAAGTTCCACTCCAAAATATCTGAACACATTAATTCCTCAATAACTCTCTCTAGTTTGATATCCAATCTTTCAAACCTAATTACATTTGGTTATCTCATTACCTTACTTCTTTTCTATGTTCGCTTTCAATTTCCTTCTTTTATAAACACTCACAAATTCGTCCACCAACTTTGCAACTTCTCTTCCGAATGTGAAAAAAATTGTGAAGAGGAAAAAGAAACTGTGACAACTCCAACTTTATATTTGATTCATTTCCTACCAATCTCACACCTTTTCCCAACACCCCCGTATTGATTTCGCTTACATTCCCAGCTATAAATATATCAAACAACCATGGTGATTTCACACATTCCTGTCTAAGGCCTACCTTTACTTGAAAATTAATCTCCCACTCTCCTGTATACCCTAACCTGAACCTCACTACCCTCGTAAAAACTCTTAACTGCTCCCTTTCCAACTTATCATATGCCTTTTCCAAAGCCATAACTGCAACGTAAACCTTTTCATTTTATCTAATATGGTTCACTTACATGATTCAGTGTTAGCACTTGGTCTACACATCTACCCTTAACATCTTTCCTAGAGACCATCATTTGTGTTTTCTCAGGAGGCAGCATATATTCACGTTGTAATAGTTTCCCCAGGACGTTATAGTGTAAGCTGTGACTGATGTACGAGAGGAGGCTTGCATTTCCTCTTCTGGATAAGTCAGTGTCAGAGTAAACACAGCATAGGCATGAGATTTGGAATTAGGTATGGTCATTGAAGTTGCATTATATGAAGCTTCATATATGCATAATTACATATGCAATTAAATAAGGTTTTTTACAGAATGTCTAATTTAACCCTTCACCTACTGCCAGATTCCAGGCCTATGCAGATGGCTATACTCTACATTTAATTATCCGTAGCCTTTCCGAGTATGATGTCATCTGGGAATTAAAGAACCAAAGGCAGAAAGGAGGAGGACCAGCAATCTGATTCGTATAAGTGAAACCATACTTAGATATATGAAAAAGGTTTACGTTGCAGTTATGGCTTTTGGAAAAGGCTATGATAGTTGAAAGGGAGCAGTTAAGAGATTTACGAGGGTAGTGAGGTACAGGTTAGTGTATAAAGGAGAGTGGGAGATTAATTTTCAAGAAAAGGTAGGCCTTAGCAGGAATGGTGTGAAATCACATGGTTGTTTTTTTTTTTTTTTTAATCCCACACATATTTTTTTTTCTTTTATATATTTATAGCATGGGAATTGTAAGCGAAATCAATACGGCGGTGTTGGGAAAAGGTGTGAGATGGTAGGAAATGATCAATATAAGTTGGAGTTGTCACAATTTCTTTCCTCTTCACATTTTTTTTCACATTCGGTAGAGAAGTTGCCCAAAGTTTGGTGGACGAATTTGTGAGTGTTTATAAAAGAAGGAAATTGAAAGCGAACATAGAAAAGATGGTAAGGTAATGAGGATAACCAAATGTAATTAGGTTATGAAAGATTGGATATCAAATAGAGGAGAGTATTGAGGAATTAAATTGTGTACAGATATTTTGGAGTGGACTTATCAGCAAATGGGTCTAATGAAAGTCGATGTGAATCACAGAACTGTCGAGGGGAGAAAGGTGAGTAGTGCATTAAGATATCTGTGGAGTAAAGAACGTCATTATGGAGACAAAGAGAGAAATGTACGAGTGTTGTGATTCCAACAATCTTATATGGGTGTGAAGATAGTTGGTTGAAGGTTACAGAAAGGAGGGGGGGGGGGGGGGAGGCTGGAGGCAGTAGAGATGTGATGTCTGAGGGCAATGTGTGTTGTGATATAATGCAAAGAATTCGTAGCTTGGACATTAGAAGGAGGTGCGAGATTACTAACAGGGCCTGAAGAGAGGTTGTTGAGGTGGTAAGACATTTAGAGAGGCTGAACAAATAGAATGACGTGGAGGGCGTGCCGTATTAAAATCTGAAATGGAGGGAAGAAGGGGTAAAAGGTTGGAGATAAGGGGTTATGGAGGTTTTGTTTTGCGAGCAGATGACATCCAGCAAACTATGAACATGTTAGATAGAAGTGTTGTTGGGGTGTGGGCAAAGGTACCATTTATGAAAGGGTTCAGGGAAACCGGTTAAGCCGAACTGAGTCCTAGAGGTGAGAGTTATAGTGCATGCGCTTTGAAGAGGGGTGGTGGAAAAGTTTCAGGTTTGAACTGTAATATCGGTGTTCCTCTGGCAAGACAGTGATGGAGTAAATGATGATGAAAAGTGTTTCTTCTTTTTTATAGGTCACATGTCTCGGTGGAAACGGCCGATGCGTTAAAAAATCATCTATTTTACACATAAAAGTTCACTCTCCTTCGTCGTTAACATAGCACTTTTTTATTTGAATGTTCAAATAAAAGGGTTTTTGGAACTTACCGGAGTCATTATTTTAACTTCTTGCCGACTTTTTTTTTTAAGTTACCATAATCAGCGCTTGTGAAAAGTTGAAGCCGATCCAACGATGCTTTCTTGTGTTATGAGGAAAATGAAAAGTATGAGTTGGAGGGGTAAAAAAAATCAGGCAATCACTTAAAGGTCCCCATAAGGAGATACCTGAAAAATATAGGGGAATAATTACTGGAAAGTGAACACCACTACAATCTGCTTCTGTAGCTACATATAGATAAAAACAAATTATCTGTAATCACACAAACATAAATAGACACATGTGCAACACTTGGGTATCTTTAATAAGGAAACGTTTCGCCACACAGTGGCTTCATCAGTCCAGTACAAAGGAGAATGGTGAAGACCAGGACGAGTTTGGGGTAATCAGTCCCTCAGCCTGGAGTCGATGTGTTCAGTCCATCAATCTTATAGAATGTACATTCTACAAGATTGATGGGGACCTGAACACAAAGGACTCTAGGCGAGGGACTCATTACCTCAAACTCCTCCTCTCTTTTCACACTTTCTGCTTTGTATGGGCTGATGAAACCACTGTGTTGGCGAAACGTTTCCTACCCTTTCGGGGTTTCGGCCGTACTGTACGGCTTTACGCGCAGGGTTTTTTGACGTACTAGTATGCTGAATTCAGCGCCTGTCAAATCTAGTGAAGAGAGAGCTGGTAGGCCTACAATATGAAAGAATGGATCTATGTGGTCAGTGTGCGCATATAAAAAAAATCCTACTGCACACAGTGCGTAATGAGAAAAAACTTTGGACCGGTTTTTGGATTAAAAACAGCGACTTTGCATTGTTATTTTCCTTTGGTATTTAGTGTTGTATTCTAGTTTTTCTGGTCTCTTTTTATAGAATTGAGGACATTACAGAAAAGTGAACATGACTTGACTGATTTTACAATGAAAAGTACCTTGAAAATTGAGCTAAAAGTAGCAGAAATGGTTCGATTGTTACCAAAGATCAAAAGTAAACAAATTTCATACTTAAGCGTCCATACACGTCAAAGTGGTGAGTCTAATATTTCTCTCACAGTGCTCCGATATTATTTATACGATTTTTACATAATGCAGTGCCTGCATAACAGTAAATCTATTTTTTTGTGAGAATAAAATTCAAATTGGTAAGCAAAAATAAATGTAGAGGACCTGGGGGACGTGACTAATGAACAGAGGAAATGTTATTTTAGTGCCGGAATGTCTTTCTTGTTATTCTGGATCTATTCAGAAATTGGCATCTTTGAAATTGTGTGAAATTGGCAAAATTGCTAAAATTCTGACCACTGTAATGGATAGTAGAAATCGGTAAATGGGTGGTTCCTTGTACTCATCGATAGAAAATAAATGAGTTCTAGCGAAATAGTTATGATTTTTGTCGACTAGTTACACTGCAATTGGCCGAAATAGGGCTCAAAGTGGGCAAAATCGCCGATGCATAAACATCGTCCAAGACCGCTAACTTCGCGAAAGTATATATTTCCGTAAGTTTTGCCATCAAAATTTCATACTTTTGGTGTCATTATGATCGGGAAAAGATTCTCTATCTTTTCATAATTTTTTTTTGTTTTTTTTTTTTTTTTTGAAAAAATTTCTTCGGCCGACCATCGAACAAGTCTTGGAGAAGGAACCTGCGACCCCATATATTTTCCATCTGCATTACTCCAGCCCTCGCCGGTGAATACATGCAAAAGGAACAGTGCAGAGTGCATTTAGGTTTATATTTATTTAAAAAGTTTGCTTTCAAAATCCAGCAGCAAATCAGAAGAGATGTTCACAAATTACCTCAAGAATCACTAATGTAATATTGTCTCTAATAATTCAACAAAGAAAATCAAGTACACTCGTGTGCATCTATTGTATTCTCAAACATATGGCGTGAATACGTTATATATATGTAGAGGAGTTTTTGGAAAAGTGAGACATAATTCAGAAGGTGGAAAGTGGATAAAAGTTGCGAGATGGATGAAAATAAAAACTGAGAATCTGAATAGTGAGCGTAAATGCTTAGGGATAGTTCGTGTAACTAGGTATCTGAAGGCGACTTTAGTTTTTTT
This sequence comes from Cherax quadricarinatus, assembly GCF_026875155.1. Lineage (NCBI taxonomy): Eukaryota > Metazoa > Arthropoda > Malacostraca > Decapoda > Parastacidae > Cherax > Cherax quadricarinatus. The sequence goes on from NW_026505167.1 coordinate 22,007, forward strand.
TCCTCTTTAGGTATCCCTGAACGGATACCTTTAAGAGGTTGCTTGAATTTTGTTTCTTTTCCTTTTTCCTCTAATTTTTCAAATGTTCTTTCTATTTATAACTCGAAAAATAACCTTATTAAATTAGTCTTCAAATTTTCGCATTGTGTTCCGGTAACGAAAACCGAATGCTATGAACAATGAAACATGTTCACCTGACTCATGACCAAAGTTATTGAATCAATTCCCAGCATTCTGAAATAATTCAACCAGTATTCCCAAAATTTTCAGTGCTGTAGCTTCCAACGCTGAAAAAAAGGAGCAAAAAATTCGACTTGGAGAAGAGTGAGTTTCAGACGTGTGGGCCCAGGCTTGGCTATTTTATGGTAAAATAGCATGATTTTTTAACCCCCTTCAAGTTGTGTAAATATTTTTCTGCTTACCACTTACAACGAACGACTTCCATATTTAATGGCTGATGCATCTTAGGACCAGGATTGTATTATTAAATTTATTTTCAGTGTTAAACAGATTTTTTTGAAGAGGTAAGAGCAGTAACTTAGGAATACGCTTCCGAACGATTTTAAAGTTTTCACCTCTGGTGTATTACTCTCCTAATTGTGGGAAGGGGGTCGAGTCATAGCTCACGCTGTCAAGAGTTATCGACTCTGCTTCTATTTGGATGCCATAATTACCAGATTGCTAAATTTATCGAATAATTTAGTGACATTCTATTTTATTCGATAATAAAATAAGGCTTCTTCCAACTGGCTTTAAAACATTAATAAAACGATGCATGATATAGAATAATAATAATATAATGTCTTTATTTACTATAAGTACATGTACAAGGTATACAGCCATAGCTGATATCAATGACATTACTACTATATGAAAGCCCGCTTGTTTATGCAGAGCATTTCGGGAATTAGATCAGTTTTTGTCCCGGATGCGACCCACACCAGTCAACTCAACACCCAGGTACCCATATAATGATGGGGTGAACATAGACAACAGGTGTAAAGAAACCAGCCCAATGTTTCTACCCTGGCTGGGATCGAACCCAGCGAGAGGGTTAAGCCACCAGGGCTACTGAGCCATAGGTTAGTCGAGTAGCTGCAAGTTGGCAATTTTACAGAAAGTGTTAGAAAACTTGGGATCTTTGAAATCACATCAATTACTGGAAATGTTCATTTTTGATCGGCTGGCAAGCTGAGAAAATTCCAATTTGCCAAATTTACTAAGTAACTGTTTTAGATATCATAACTATAGAATGTCTTTTTGGTCGTTGTCAACCATTTAGGCACAAAGAACTGAGGTTACCGTGAGTTTAGTAAAGAAGAGAACTTATTAACTGAGCTCGTGAATAGTTATTTTAATAAAGGGCAGAAAGAGGACACGAGGAACAGTGCAACAATAACAGTGCAATAGAATATACCTGAAATGATTACGAAAGAATAGTTATCAAAAGAGTGAGGTACTGTATGAGTGACAGACATAGCCAGATGTATTTCAATAGTTGCGCGATCCGGAAATTGTATTCCGGTATTCCATAAATCCAGCACATAAACTCCAAGCACAAAATCCCAGGCATTTTCCAGCACTGTACAGTTCCGGGCAAACAACTCCAGGTACCCAAACTCCAGCACCAACCAACCAGAAAATACACAACCTCAGCCACCAACATCATCTGTGGAAGAATTTGCTTCAAATAGGAAGAAAGGTAAAGGGGGTGTGCGTCCTGACGAAGAGAGGAAACACAGCATTAAGTACCACGCAGGCGATCTGGCCAGTGAACCTCGGTTCACACCTAAGGACCAAAATGACGAATTATATTGCATAGATAACTCATGTCTTTAGTTTACTAATCAGGAATTAGGAATTATTAACATTTAAGACGTGTGTGTGTGGCACGGTCATTGTTGGTACTTGTGCAAAAAAAAAATCTGTTATTGTTAACTGATTTCCTTGTCTAGCGTGGAGATGCCCGGGGCGGGAGATACGAGGAGCACTCGCTTAAACTCTCTTCTGTGGTGCTTCACCACGATAACTTAACAAAAATTTAAAAAAATGACGCGAATAAGTGATGGTCAGACAGCGCTTCAGGAGAATTATGAGCAAAGTTCGCTCATGTACATGACAGAAATAGACGAAATATTGTGTAATTTAGTGATTCTAAACTGCCAGACTTTGAACGGTAAGCTAATCTCCTCAGTGCCAATTAATTAGGGCAGTGAGAGCATTTCCAGCGGTCGGCTAGATCAGACGACTCCCTTTAGGAGCCCAGTATACAACAGGTTTGGTTTCCGTGTGTATGTATTGATAAAGCCACTGGATGGCGAAACGTCTACAATAAAGATACCCAGATGTTGCGCCTGTGTCTTAATTTCATGTAAATATTTACGCAAAGTTAAACAACTGTATAAAGTGTCATATAAAACTGAGTGAATATTTAGATACAGTCAATAAATTTCTGTGAATTTCTTATGCCAGGGACTGATTCATCTCTGGACACTTGTCGAATTTCTCTGGTGCTCTGTTCAAAGTGCAAAATAGTGACATACGGACTTAGCGTTTTACGAGAATTGGGACATATTCTAGAAATACCAAATATATAGAATATGACATTTATTGTTCTAGTGTTTCTATATTATAAAGCCTACTAGTAAGGACTTAGGAGAATTCGTTATCTTCGTCCTGTAGTCTGTAGAGGACTTTTACAGTTCTGCATGTAATTAAAGTATAGGTAAATACTTTGGATTATGGCAAATGTGGATCTTTCATTTTATTATTATTATTAGTATTATTATTATTATTATTATTAGTATTATTATTATTATTATATTATTATTATTATTATTATTTATTATATTATTATTATGATTATTATTATATGCCCCCTTAATTTCGTCATGCTGTAACCACAAAATACCTTATGTGACAGACTCGAACTTTTGAGCGCTGGTTCAACTGTACTGGGGAAAAGAACCTCGTGTGACTAATTGCGTGTAAACAGGTAACCTATGATCAGTGTACATAACCCTTTCACGGATTTCGTTTCTGTGCGATAGAACGAGAAAGTCTATTCTTATAGGCTTCGAATTTTTCAACATTTATTAACTTACTTAAGAAAAGGCTTGGATTGATTACTGAAGTGTGCTGGTAACAACACACTTCAAACAATCTTCAACAATCTTCAAAAAAAAAAAAAAACAACACTATCGAAACAGGGGCTTCTACCTGAGTATGATAGAAGCCAAATGTAGTCCTAAATTTTCAAAAGGAGACAGACACGGGAAGCATTAAGTAAGCTTAAACAAGTGTCACTTGGCAATGTATAGATATGCAAAGTCATGGAGAAGATTATTAGGAGAAGAGTGGGGAACAATAGATGGAATGGATTCTATCGACAACAACCAGCGCGGTTTCAAGGATGGGAAATCCTGTGTCAGACAAGTAAGACAAGAGAGAGAGGGGTGGGTAGACTGCGTTTTCTTGGACTGTAAGAAGGCTTTTGACACAGTTCCACACAAGAGATTAGTGCATAAGCTTGAGGACCAGGCAGGTATAACAGGGAAGGCGCTGCAATGGATCAGGTAACACCTGTCGGGAAGATATTAGATTATTATTATAATCAAAAAAGAAGCGCTAAGCCACAAGGACTATACAGCGCTGCGGGAAGATATTAGAGAGTCATGGTACGAGACGAAGTGACAGAGTGGATGCCATTGACGAGAAAAATTTAATCTGACGAGTACCAGGCTGAACTACAAAGGGATCTGGACAGGCTGCAACCCTGGTCCAGCAACTGCCTCTTGGAGTTCAACCCCAACAAGTGCAAAGTCCATGAAAATTTGGGAAGGGAAAAAGAAGAGCAGACGCGCAGTACAGAGACTAACATGCCTCGACCAATGAAATAGATCATGGTGTGAGTATAATACCGGGCACATCTCTTGAGGCGCAAATTAACCAAATATCTGCTGTAGGTATGGGGCCTAGCCCATACGCTGCCTGGAAATCGTTCAGGATCTTGTACACCGTGTTTGTAGGCTTGCATTGTGAGTATGCATCACCAGTTGGAACCTGCTCTAGACAAGCACGTACGGAAAACTACAGAAAGTGCAAAAGGTTTGTAAGGGCGCATGTCCTAAAAGGAAGAGGTTAACGGAAATCGACCTGACGACACTGGGGACAGGAGAGATATCACAGGGATGTAGGAGTATTTCTTCAGTCACAGACGTTGTAGAAAATGGATAGTTGGGAAGTGATGTAGTGGAGCAGGATCCGCACATAGGCATTAGGAAGATGGGTATGATAAATCTCCAATTTAGCAGGGAAGAGTACCTATAAGCGACAGTGATGAGGCGGGGCCAGAAGCTGTGAACTGACCCCTGCAACACAACTAGGTGAGTACACACAACACACACACACACAACACACATATTATATATATATAAATATATATATATATTAGATAAATATATTATATATAATGTGTGTGTTTGTGTGTGTGTGTGTGTGTGTGTACTCACCTAGTTTGTTGGTTTGCAGGGGTCAATTCACAAGCTTCTGGCCCCGCTCTTCCTGGTCGCTACTAGGTATTCAATCTTCCTGCCTAAATGAGATTTATTCATTCCTTTCCTAAAGCTATGTGGGTCCTGCCTCCCTACATCACTTCCCAGACTATTCCATTTTCTGACACTCTGTGACTGAAGAAATTACTTCCTAACATCCCTGTGATTTTCTCTCTGTCCCTCCAGTGGTCGTCAGAGTCGATTTCCGTTAACTCTCCCTTTTAGGTCTGCGCCTTAGCAAACCTTTGCACTTTCAGTAGTTTCCGTTACGTGCTTGGCTAGATGCAGGGTTCCATATCTGGTGATGCATACTCCAATGCAAGCCTGGTCAACACGGTGTGTTAGTGTACAAGATCCTGAACGATTCCTGCAGAGTATGGGCTAGGCGCCCATACGCTACAGCAGATATTTGGTTAATTTGCGCCTCAAGAGTGTGCCCGGTATTATACTCACACCATGATTATTTCATTGAGCGAGGCATTGTAGTCTCTGTACTCCGTCTGCGGTCTCTTTCCCTTCCCAAATTTTCATGACTTTTTTTTGCACTTGTTGGGGTTGAACTCCAAGAGGCAGTTTGCTGGACCTGGGGAAGGTTGCAGCCTGTCCAGTCCCTTTGTAGGTTCAGCCTGGTACTCGTCAGATTTAAAATTTTTTCGTCAATGGCATCCACTCTGATCACTTCGTCTCGTACCATGACTCTCTAATATCTTCCCGCAGCGCTGTATAGTCCTTGTGGCTTAGCGCTTCTTTTTTGATTATAATAATAATCTAATATCTTCCCGTCAGGTGTTTCCTGAATCCATTGCAGCGCCTTCCCTGTTATACCTGCCTGGTCCTCAAGCTTTTTCACTAATCTCTTGTGTGGAACTGTGTCAAAAGCCTTTATTACAGTCCAAGAAAACGCAGTCAACCAGTCTACCCACCCCTCTCTTCTTGTTTACTTGTCTGCACAGGATTTCCCATCCTTGAAACCGCGCTGGTTGTTGTCGAAGAATCATTCCAGTCTAGTTGTTCCTCACTCTTTCTCATTAATAATCTTCTCCAAGACTTTTGATACTTACATGCCAGTGACACTTGTTTATTGCTTATTAATGCTTCGTTGTCTGTCTCCTTTTTTAAAATTTAGGACTACATTTGCTGTCTAATATTACTCAGTAGAAGCCCTGTTTCGATAGGTGGTGTTGAATGATTGTTGAAGATTGTGAAGTGTGTTGTTACCAGCACACTCAGTAACAATCCCAAGCTTTCTTAGTAAGTATAATTAAATGTTGAAAATTCGAAGCCTATAAGGAATAGACTTTCTCGTCTATCCGCACAGAAGAAATCCGTGATGAAAGGGTTATGTACACTGATCATAGGTGACCTGTACACGCAATTAGTCACACGAGGTCTTTCCCAGTACAGGAACCAGCGCTCAAAAGGTTCGAGTTGTCCACATAAGGTATTTTGTGTTACAGCAATGAACGAAATTAAGGGGTGCATAATTATAATAATCATAAATAATAATAATGATAATAATAATAATAATAATAATAGTAATAATAATATAATAATAAATAATAATAATAATAAATAATAATAATAATAATTAATAATAATGAAGATCCACATTTGCCCATAATCCAAGTATTTTACCTATACTTTAATTTACATGCAGAACTGTAAGTCCTCTACAGGACTAGCAGGAAGAAGATAACGAATTCTCCTAAGTCCTTACTAGTAGGCTTTATAATATAGAAACACTAGAACAATAAATGTCATATTATATATATTTGGTATTTCTAGAATATGTCCAAATTACTCGTTTAAAACGCTAAAGTTCTATGTATGTCAATAATTTGCACTTTGAACCAAGCAACCAGAGAAAATTCGACAAGTGTCAAGAGATGAATCAGTCCCTGGCATAAGAAATTCACGAAGATTATGGAACTGTATTTAAAATATTCACTCAGTTTTAAATGAACACTTTATACAGTTGTTTAACTTTGCGTAAATATTTACATGAAATTAAGACACAGGCGCAACATCTGGGTATCTTTATTGTAGACGTTTCGCCATCCAGTGGCTTTATCTACATACCACGGGAAAACCAAAACCTTGTTGTTTTACTGGGCTCCTAAAGGGATCGTCTGATCTAGCCGACCGCTGGAAATGCTCTCACTGCCCTAATTAATTGGCACTGAGGAGATTAGCTTACCGTTCAAAGTCTGGCAGTTTAGAATCACTAAATTACACAATATTTCGTCTATTTCTGTCATGTACATGAGCGAACTTTGCTCATAATTCTCCTGAAGCGCTGTCTGGCATCACTTATTCGCGTCATTTTTTTAAATTTTTTGTTAAGTTATCGTAGGAAGCACCACAGAAGAGAGTTTAAACGAGTGCTCCTCGTATCTCCCGCCCCGGGCATCTCCACGCTTGACAAGGGAAATCAGGTTAACAATGACCCGAAAGTAATTAGCAAAATTGGTTTAAACCTAGGAATCCTGGTTAAAGGTTCTCCCGAGTTGCAACAAGGAAAAGGGGTCGTGGCATGGGGCTTTCTTCGAGGTGAGAAAGAATGCTTGAGTAAACTGCTAGCTTGACGTCACCCCGGAATGAGTGAGTTTGTGAAGCATAAACAACCACAACATATAAACACAAAACATCCTACAAAATAAATCAATAATTCCTGGCCAGATAATATTATAAAACTAGGAGTCTTTATTTTAGCTATGAATAAAGGTACCAGTAATATAATACTAAGTGAAAAAACCGTAATTACACACTAATCAATTGACCCTTCTTCAAATATGCACAAAGGGCGTAACAAGTGTGGAGGAGTGGTGGAAGAGTGTGGAGGGGTGGTGGAGTGTGAATAGGGGTGGAGGAGTGTGGACTTGCGGTGGAGGAGTGTGGAGAGGTGGTGGATAAGTGTGGAAGGGATGTGGAGGAGTGTGGAGGGGAGGTGAAGGAGTGTGACAGTATGGAGGAGGGATGTGGGAGTGGTGGAGGATTGTGGAGAAGCATGGAGGGGTGGTGGAGGAGTATGGAGGGGAGGTGGATGAGTGTGCAGGGGTGGTGGAGGAGTGTGGACAGGTGGTGAATGAGTGTGGAGGGGTTGTGGATGATAGTGAACTTGTGATGGAGGAGTGAGGAGGAGATAGTGGAGGATAGTAGAGGGGTGGTGGAGGAGTGTGGAGGGGTGGTGGACGAGTGTGGAGGGGTAGTGAAGGAGTGTTGAGTGGGTGGAGAAATGTGGAGGAGTGGTGGAGTGTGGAGGGGTAGTGAAGGCGTGTGGAAGGGTGGTGGAGGAGTGTGGAGGGGTGGTGGATGAGTGTGCAGGGGTGGTGGAGGAGTGTGGAGAGGAGGTGAAGGAGTGTGGAGATGTGGTGGAGGATTGTGGAGAAGTGTTGGAAGAGTGTGGATGGGTGGTGTAGGAGTGTGGAGGTGTGGTTGAGGAGTGTGAATGGTGGAGGAGTGTGGAGTTGTCGTGGAGGAGTGTGGAAAGGAGGTGGATAAGTGTGAATGGGTTGTGGAGGAGTGTTGAGGGTAGGTGAAGGAGTGTGGAAGAATGGAGGAGGAGTGTGGAGGGGTGGTAGAGGAGTGTGGAGAAGCATTGAGGGGTGGTGGAAGAGCGTGGATGGGTATGGGAGGAGTGTTGAGGGTTGGTTGAGGAATAAGAAGGGGCGGTGGAGGAGTGTGGAGGGGTACTGAAAGAGTGTTGAAGGGGGGGAGAAGATGTGGAGGAATGGTGTAGTGTGCAGGGGTAGCGAAGGATTTTGGACGGGTGGTGGAGGAGTGTGCATGGGTGGTGGATGAGTGTGCAGGGGTGGTGGATGAGTGTGCAGCGGTGGTGGAGGAGTGTGGAGAGGTGGTGGAGGAGTGTGGAGTGGTGGTGGAGGAGTGTGGAGTGGTGGTGGAGGAGTGTGGAGTGGTGGTGGAGGAGTGTGGAGTGGTGGTGGAGGAGCGTGGAGTGGTGGTGGAGTGTGGAGTGGTGGTGGAGGAGTGTGGAGTGGTGGTGGAGGAGTGTGGAGTGGTGGTGGAGGAGTGTGGAGTGGTGGTGGAGGAGTGTTGAGTGGTGGAGGAGTGTGGAGTGGTGGTGGAGGAGTGTGGAGTTGTGGTGGAGGAGTGTGGAGTGGTGGTGGAGGAGTGTGGAGCTGTGGTGGAGGAGTGTGGAGTGGTGGTGGAGGAGTGTGGAGCTGTGGTGGAGGAGTGTGGAGTGGTGGTGGAGGAGTGTGGAGTGGTGGTGGAGGAGTGTGGAGTGGTGGTGGAGGAGTGTGGAGTGGTGGTGGAGGAGTGTTGTTACGTTTTGAGTCTTTCTTTTCAGAGAGGAGCCCCGTTAGTAACAACAGGTGATCAGAGAGGAGCCCCGTTAGTAACAACAGGTGATCAGAGAGGAGCCCCGTTAGTAACAACAGGTGATCAGGGAGGAGCCCGTTAGTACAACAGGTGATCAGAGAGGAGCCCCGTTAGTAACAAGGTGTATCAGAGAGGAGCCCGTTAGTAACAACGGGTGATCAGAGAGGAGCCCCGTTAGTAACAACAGGTGATCAGAGAGGAGCCCCGTTAGTAACAACAGGTGATCAGAGAGGAGCCCCGTTAGTAACAACAGGTGATCAGAGAGGAGCCCCGTTAGTAACAACAGGTGATCAGAGAGGAGCCCCGTTAGTAACAACAGGTGATCAGAGAGGAGCCCCGTTAGTAACAAGAGGTGATCAGAGAGGAGCCCCGTTAGTAACAAGAGGTGATCAGAGAGGAGCCCCGTTAGTAACAACAGGTGATCAGAGAGTAGCCCCGTTAGTAACAACAGGTGATCAGAGAGGAGCCCCGTTAGTAACAACAGGTGATCAGAGAGGAGCCCCGTTAGTAACAACAGGTGATCAGAGAGGAGCCCCGTTAGTAACAACAGGTGATCAGAGAGGAGCCCCGTTAGTAACAACAGGTGATCAGAGAGGAGCCCCGTTAGTAACAACAGGTGATCAGAGAGGAGCCCCGTTAGTAACAACAGGTGATCAGAGAGGAGCCCCGTTAGTAACAACAGGTGAAGACCAACTTAAGTCTTCTTACTATTTTTAAATACACACACATAAATATAAGACAAAAAAGTTTTAAATGCTTTATCTGGTTTTATTCAGTATAATACTAAGCTTATAGTCACTTAGTAATTTAAATAATTGATAAAATTTAGGTATACCTTTTCTTATAAATTCATATGTACACAATCACTGTAGTTACATAATCAAAGTCAAGATCAATGAACCACAAGATAGTGCGCCTTTACCACCTCCTCAGTCAGTCATATACACTACAGCTAGAACTGGTTAGAGACTATTACGAGACTTTAATAGTGGGAGAACACAGACGTGGTGTATTGCTTCAATTATATTGCTGATGGCACAGACGCAGCCCGTCAAGTATTCCTAGACTGAAGTAATCCTAGCAACCTTGGTTAAACCTAGGAATCCTGGTTCAAAGGTTCTCCTGAGACTTGCAACAAGAGAATAAGGGAGCTCCGTGGCATGGAGCTTTCTCTACCAGAGGTGAGAATGAACTGCTATGAGTAAAACTGCCTAGCTTGACGTCACCTCGGAATGAGTGAGTTTGTGAAGCATAAACAACCACAACATATAAACACAAAACATCCTACAAAATAAATCAATAATTCCTGGCCAGATAATATTATAAAACTAGGAGTCTTTATTTTAGCTATGAATAAAGGTACCAGTAATATAATACTAAGTGAAAAAACCGTAATTACACACTAATCAATTGACCCTTCTTCAAATATGCACAAAGGGCGTAACAAGTGTGGAGGAGTGGTGGAAGAGTGTGGAGGGGTGGTGGAGTGTGAATAGGGGTGGAGGAGTGTGGACTTGCGGTGGAGGAGTGTGGAGAGGTGGTGGATAAGTGTGGAGGGGATGTGGAGGAGTGTGGAGGGGAGGTGAAGGAGTGTGACAGTATTTGGGGGAGGGATGTGGAGTGGTGGAGGATTGTGGGGGAAGCATGGGGGGTGGGGAGGGTATGGAGGGGAGGTGGGTGAGTGTGGGAGGGGTGGTGGAGGAGTGTGGACAGGTGGTGAATGAGTGTGGAGGGGTTGTGGATGATAGTGAACTTGTGATGGAGGAGTTTAGGAGGAGATAGTGGAGGATAGTAGAGGGTGGTGGAGGAAATGTGGAGGGGGTGGTGACGAGTGGGAGGGGTAGTGAAGGAGTGTTGAGTGGGGGGAGAAATGTGGAGGAGTGGTGGTGGAGTGGGAGGGGTAGTGAAGGAGTGTGGAAGGGTGGTGGAGGGAGTGTGGAGGGGTGGTGGATGAGTGTGCAGGGGTGGTGGAGGAGTGTGGAGAGGAGGTGAAGGAGTGTGGAGATGTGGTGGAGGATTGTGGAGAAGTGTTGGAAGAGTGTGGATGGGTGGTGTAGGAGTGTGGAGGAGTGGTTGAGGAGTGTGAATGGTGGAGGAGTTGGAGTTTCGTGGAGGAGTGTGGAAGGAGGTGGTAAGTGTGAATTGGTTGTGGAGGGTGTTGAGGGTAGGTGAAGGAGTGTGGAAGAATGAAGGAGGAGTGTGGAGGGGTGGTAGAGTAGTGTGGAGAAGCATTGAGGGGTGGTGGAAAGAGCGGGATGGGTATGGGGAGGAGTGTTGAGGGTTGGTTGAGGAATAAGAAGGGGCGGTGGAGGAGTGTGGAGGGGTACTGAAAGAGTGTTGAAGGGGGGGAGAAGTGTGGAGGGGAAAGGTGTAGTGTGCAGGGGTAGCGAAAGGATTTTGGACGGGTGGGGGGGAGTGTGCATGGGTGGGTGGATGAGTGTGCAGGGGTGGTGGATGAGTGTGCAGCGGTGATGGAGGAGTGTGGACAGGATGTGCAGGAGTGTGGGGGTGGTGGAAGAGTGTGTAGGGGTGGTGGAGGAGTGTGGAGGGTGGTTGGTTAAGTGTGGGGGGGGTGGTGGAGTGTGGAGGGGTGGTGGAGGAGTGTGGAGGGGTGGTTAAAGAGTGGGAGGGGTGGTGGAGGAGAGTGGAGCGGTGGTGCAGCGTTAAAGGGGTGGTATAGGGGGGTGAGGTGTTGGTGTGGAGGAGTGTGGAGGGATTGTTGATAAATGTGGAGGGGTGGTGGAGGAGTGTGGAAGGTTGGAAAGGGGGAGGTATGGAGGGGTGGTGGGAGGAGTGTGGAGGGAAGCTGGAGGTGGTGGTGGAAGAATGTGAGGGGGGTGGTGGAGGAGTGTGGAGGGGGTGTTATTTAAGGTGAAGGGGTGGTGGATGAAAGTGGGAGCGATGGAGGAGAGTGGAAGGGGGTGGAGAGTGTGGAGGGGTTGTGGAGGAGTGTGGATGGGTGGTGGAGGAGTGTGGATGAGTGGTGGAGGAGTGCGGAGGGGTGGTGGAGGAATGTTGGACGGTTTCGAATTAGTGTGGAGGGGTGGTGGAGGGGTGGGTTTAGGAGGGGTGGAAGGGGGTGTAAAGGGGGGTGGAGGATTGTGGAGGGATGGAGGAGGGTCATGATGGGATATTGGAGGGAGAGGAAGGATAGTGGAGGAGTTGGAAGAGTGTGGAGAAGAGTGGTGAGGATGGAGACGAGTGATGGGGGATTTGTAGAGGAGTGTGGAGGGGTGTGAAAGAAATGTGAAGGGGATAGTGGAGAAGAAGAGATAGGGGATAGTTGAGGAGTGTGGAGGGGTGTTTGGAGGGTGTGGATGGTTTGGTGGAATAAGTGTAGAGGAGTGGTGGGGAGTGTGGAGTGGAGGTGAAGGAGTGTGGAAAGGATGGAGTTGGAGGGTATAGGGGGTGGTGGAGTTGTAGAAGATGGAGGGGTTATGGAGGAGTGTGGAGGGGTGGTGATGAAGGGGTGGAGCGAGGGGGGAGGAGTGTGGAAGGGGGGGGTGGAGAGTGTGTAGGAGTGTGGAGGGGTGGTGGAGGAGTGTGGAGGGGTAGTGGAAAAAGTGTGAGTGGTGGTGGGAAGATTGTTGAGGGGTGTTGGAGGGTGTTAGAGGGTGTTGGAGGAGTGGTGGCGAGGTAGTGGAATAGTGTGGAAGGTGGGTAGAGGATGTGGGGGTGGTGGAGTGTTTGAGGGGTGGGTGGAGGAGTGTGGAGGAGTGTGGAAGGGTGGAGGAGGGAGTGTGGAAGGGTGGTTTGGGGGAGTGTGGGGGGGGTGGTGGAGGTGTGTGGAGAAGTTTGGAAGGGGGGGGGTGGAGAAGTGTGGGGGTTGGTGGGAGTGTGGAGGTGTGGTAGGAAGTGTGGGGGGGGTGGTTTGAGAAGTGTGGATGCGTGGTGGAGGAAGGTGGGGGGTTGGAGAAGTGTGAAGGGTGGGGGGAAAATGTGGAGGTTTGGTAGAGGAGGGGTGGAGGGGTGGTGGGAAAAAGTGTGGAGGGGTTGGTGGGGAGGTAGATTGTAATGGAGGTGTGTTTGGGAATGGAATTGTGGAATATTGTTTGGGGTGGTGGAGGAAGTGTGGGGGGTGGTGGTGGAGGGGTGTGGAGGAGTGTGGATGAGAATTAACTTGTAAGGAGGGTTTGGGGGATTGTGGAGAAATTTGTAGAGGGTGGTGGAGGAGTGTGGAGGGGGATGGTAGGGATGGAGTGTGGGGGTTGTGGAGGGGGTGTGGATGGTGGGTGGGAGGAGGGTGGATGGTTGGTGAGGAGTGTGGAGGGTTGGTGGAGGAGGTGGTGGAGGGTTGTGGAGGAGTGTGGGAGGGGTTGGGTGGAGGAGTTGGGGGGAGGGGGGTGATGGAAGGAATGTGGAGGGGGTGTTTAAGGAGTGTGAGATGTGGTGTAGGGTGTGTTAGGAGAGGTGGAGGAGTGTGGGGAGGTAGTGAAGGAGTGTTTACGGGGGTGGAGAATGTGGGGGAGTGGGGAGTGTGCAGGGGCGTGAAGGAGTTGGACGGGTGGTGGAGTGTGGAGGGTTGTTGATGAGTGTTGTAGGGGTGGTGGGAGGAGTGTAGACAGGGGTGAAGGGGTGTAGGGGGATGTGGTGGAGCATTGTGGGGAGTGTTGGAAGAGTGTGAAGGGGTGGTGTAGGAGTGTGGAGGTGTGGTTGAGGAGTGTGAATGGTGGAGGAGTGTGGAGCTGTGGTGGAGGAGTGTGGAAAGGAGGTGGAGGAGTGTGGAGGGGTTGTCGAGGAGTATGAAGGGGTGGTGGAGGAGTGTGGAGTGATGGAGGAGGAGTCTTCAAGGGTGTTGGAGAAGTGGATAGAAGTGTAGAGGTGTGGTGGAGGAGTGTCAAATGGTTGTGGATGAGTGTGGAGGGGTAGTGGACGAGTGCGGAGGAGTGGTGAGTGTGGAAGGGGTGGTGGGAAATTGTGAAGGGGTGGAGGAGGAGTGTGGATGAGTGGGGGAGGAGTGTGGACTTGCGGTGGAGGAGTGTGGAGAGGTGGTGGAGGAGTGCGGAGGGGAGGTGAAGGAGTGTGGCAGGATGGAGGAGGGATGTGGGGGTGGTGGAGGATTGTGGAGAAGCATGGAGGGGTGGTGGAGGAGTGTGGAGGGGAGGTGGATGGATGTGGAGGGGTGGTCAAGAAGTGCGAAGGGGTGGTGGAGGAGTGTGGAGCGATGGAGGAGGAATGTTCAAGGGTGGTGAAGGAGTGTGAAGGAGTGTGGAGGAGTAAAGAGGGGTGGTGGAGGACTGTGTAAGGGTGGTGAAGTAGTGTGGAGGAAAAGTCTGAAGCAGTGGTGGGGAGTGGGAGCGATGGAGGAGGAGTGTGGAAAAGGTGGTGGAGGAGTGTGGAGGGGTTGTGGAGAAGTGTGGATGGGTGGTGGAGGAGTGTGGAGGGGTTGTGGAGAGTGGAGGGGTTTTGGAGGCGTGTGGAGGTGTGGTGGAGGAGTGTGGAGGAGTGGTGGAGTGTTGATGGTTGTGAAATATTGTGGAGGGGTGGGGGAGTAGTGTGGAGGAGTGTTATAGGAGAGAGGAGTGGTGCTGTAGGAGTGTGGAGGAGTAGTGAACGAGTGCGGAGGGGTGGTGGAGGAGTGTTGACAGGTTGAGGATTAGTGTGGAGGTTGGTGAAGGAGTTTTTAGGAGGGGTGGAGGAGTGTAAAGGGGTAATGGAGGATTGTGGAGGGATGGGGGAGGAGTGATGAGGGGATATTGGAGGAGGGAGTAGGCGATAGTGGAAAAGTCTTGAGGAGATAGTGGAGAAGAGTGGAGAGGATAGTAGAGGAGTGTGGAGGGTATAGTAGAGGAGAGTGGAGGGGATAGTGAAAGAATGTGAAAGGGATAGTAGAGGAGAATGGAGGGGATAGTAGAGGAGTGTGGAGGTGTTTGGGGTGAGTGTGGTGGGTTGGTGGATAAGTGTGGAGGAGGGGTGGAGGAGTGTGGAGGGGAGGTGAAGCAGTGCGGAAGGATGGAGTAGGAGTGCATAGGGGTGGTGGAGGAGTGTGGAGAAGCAAAGAGAGGTTATGGAAGAGTGTGGGGGGGTGGTGGAGGAGTGTGGAGGGGTGACCATGAAGTGTGATGGGGATGTATAGGAGTGTGGAGCGATGGAGGAGGAGTGTGGAAGGGTGGTGGAGGAGTGTGGAGGGGTGGTGGAGGAGTGTGGAGGGGGTAGGAGGAGTGTGGATCAGAGGTGGAGGAGTGTGGATGGTGGTGAAGGAGTGTGGTGGGAAGATGGAGGAGTGTGGAAAGGTTGTGGAGGAGTGTGGAGTGGTTGTGGAGGAGTGTAGAGGGGTGGTGGACAAGTGTGCAGGGGAGGTGGAGGAGTGTGCAGGGGTGGTGGAGGAGTGTAGAGGAGTGTGGAGGGGTGGTGGAGAAGTGTAGAGGAGTGTGGAAGGGTGGTGGAGAAGTGTCGAGGGGTGGGTGAGAAGTGTGAAGGAGAGGTGGACAAGTGTGAAGGACTGGTGGAGGAGTGTGGAGCGATGGAGGAGGAGTGTGGAAGGGTGGTGAGGGAGTGTGGAGGTGTGTGGAGGGGTATTGGAGAAGTGTGAAAGGGTGGTGGAGGAGTGCGCAGGGGTTTTGGAGGAGTGTGGACAGGTGGTGGAGTGTGGATGGGTGGTGGATTAGTGTGGAGGGGTGGTGGAGGAGAGTTGACGGTGGTGGAGGAGTGTGGAGGGTTGGTAGAGAAGTGTGGAGGGTGGTGGAGATGTGTGGAGGGGTGTTGGGGGGGGAGTGTTATTGTAATGGGGGGAGGAGTGTGGAGGGAATAGTGGAGGGTTGTGGAGGGGTGGTTGAGGAGTGTGGACTTGTAATGGTGGAATGTGGAGGGGATAGTGGAAGAGAGTAGAGAGGTGGTGGAGGAGTGAAGGGGATGGTGGAGGAGTGTGGAGGGTTGGTGGAGGAGTGTTGAGGTGTGTGGTGGACGAGTGTGGAGGGGTGTGGAGAATCGTGGAGCGGTGTGGAGGAGTGTTAAGGTGTGGTGGAGGAGTGGTGTGGAGGGGTGGTGAAGGTGTGTGGAGGAGTGTGAAGGAGTGGTGGACGAGTGTTGAGGGGTAGTGGAGGAGTGTGGAGGGGTAGTGAAGGAGTGTTGAGGGGGGTGGAGAAGTGTGGAGGAGTGGTGGTGTGAGGAGGGGTAGAAAAGGATTTTGGACTGGTGGTGGAGGAGTGAGCAGGGGTGGTGGATAAGTGCAGAGTGGTGGTGGAGTGTGGACAGGAGGTGAAGGAGTGTGGCGGGCTGGTGGAGGAGTGTGGAGGAGTGGTGGAAGAGGGTGGAGGGGTAGTTGAGGAGCGTCAACAGTGGAGGAGTGTACAGTTGTGGTGGAGGAGTGTGGAGAGGTGGTTTAGGAGTGTGGAGGAGTGTGGAAGGATGGTGGAGAAGTATGGAGGGGTATTGAAGAAGTGTGAAGGAGTGGTGGAGAAGTGTGCAGCGATGGATGAGGAGTTTGAAATGGTGGTTTAGGAGTGTGGAGGAATGTGGAGGGGAGGTGGAGAAGTGTGGAAGGGTGGTGGAGGTGTGTGGAAGGGATGTGGAGGAGTTTGGGAGGGTGGTGGAGGAGTGTGGAGGGGTGGTGGAGAAGTGTGGAGTTGTGGTGGAGAAGTTGTGGAGGGGTGGTAGAGAAGTGTGGAGGGGTGGTAGAGAAGTGTGGAAGTGTTGTGGAGAAGTGTGTAGGGGTGGCGGAGGAGAGTAGACTTGTAATGGAGGAGTGTGGAGGGAATAGTGGAGGAGTGTTTAGGGATGGTGAAGTGTGGACTTGTAAAGGTGGAGTGTGGAGGGGATAGCGGAGGAGTGTGGAGGTGTGGTGGTGGAGGAGTGTGGACAGGTGTTGGAGGAGTGGGGAGGGGTTGTGGATGATAGTGTAATGGAGGAGTGAGGAGTTGATAGTGGAGGAGAGTAGAAGGGTGGTGGAGGCGTGTGGACAGGTGGTGGAGGAGTGTGGAGGGATGGTGGAGAAGACTGGAGTGGTTGGTGGAGGAGTGTGGAGTGGTGATGGAGGAGCGTGGAGGAGTGGTGAAGGAGTGTGGAGATGCGGTGCAGGAGTTTTGAGGAGTGGTGGAGGAGTGTGGAATAGTGTGGAGGGGTGGTGAGGAGTGTGGAGGGTGTAGTGAAGGAGTGTTGAGGGGGTGGAGAAGTGTGGAGGAGTGGTGGAGTGTGGAGGGGTAGTGAAAGAGTGTGGACGGGTGGAGGAGGAGAGTGCAGGGGTGGTGGATGAGTGTGCAGGGGTGGTCAAGGATTGTGGAACGGTGGTGGAGGAGAGTGGAGGAATGGTGGAGGAGTGTATAGGGGTGTTGGAGGAGTGTGCAGGGGAGGTGCAGGAGTGTGCAGGGGAGGTGCAGGAGTGTGCAGGGGAGGTGCAGGAGTGAGCAGGGGTGGTGGAGGAGTGTGGAGGGGTTGTGGAGGAGTGTGGAAAGTTGGTGGAGGAGTGTGGAGTGGTGGTGGAGGAGTGTATAGGGGTGTTGGAGGAGTTTGCAGGGGAGGTGCAGAAGTGTGCAGGGGAGGTGCAGGAGTGAGCAGGGGTGGTGGAGGAGTGTGGAGTGTGGTGGAGGAGTGTGGATGGTGGTGGAGGAGTGTGGATGGTGGTGTAGGAGTGTGAGTTGTGTGAGGAGTGTGGGAGTGTGGTGGTAGGAGTGTGGAGTGTGGTGGAGGAGTGTGGAGTGGTGTGGAGGAGTGGTGGAGTGGTGGTTGAGGAAGTGTGGAGTGGTGGTGGAGAGTGTGAGTGGTGGTGGAGGAGTGTGGAGTGGTGGAGGAGTGTGGATGGTGGAGGAGTGTGGAGTGGTGGTGAGGATGTGGAGTGGTTGGTGGATAGCGTGAGTGGTTGGTGGAGGATTGGATGGTGGAGAGGAGTGTGGAGTGGTGGTGGAGGAGTGTGGTGGTGGTGGTGGAGGAGTGTAAGTGTGGAGGAATGTGGAGTGAGGTGTGAGATGTGGATCTTGGTGGAGGAGGTGGATTGGTGGTTGAGGAGTGTGGAGTGGTGGTGAGGACGTGTGAGCCTGTGGATGGAGCGTGGTGGAGTGGTGCTGGAGGATGTGGAGTGGTGGTGAGGAGAGTGGATTGGTGGAGGAGTGAGTGTGGAGTGGTGGTGGAGGATGTTGTTACGTTTTGAGTCTTTCCTTTTCAGAGAGGAGCCCCGTTAGTAACACAGGTGATCAAGAGGAGCCCCGTTAGTAAACAACAGGATGTGATCAAGAAGGATCCCCGATTAGAAACAACAGTGAACAGAGAGGAGCCCCGTTAGTAAACAACAGTGTCAGAGAGGAGCCCGTTAGTAACAACAGGTGATCAGAGAGAGCCCGTTTAGTAACAACAGGTGATCAAGAGAGGAGCCCTCCCCGTTAGTAACAACAGTGATCAAGAAGAGTCCCGTTAGTAACAACAGGTGAACAAGAGGCGCCCCGTTAGAAACAACAGGTGATCAGAGAGGGCCCCGTTAGTAACAACAGTGAACATAGAGGAGCCCCCGTTAGTAACCAACAGGTGATCTGAGAGGAGCCCCGTTAGTTAACAACAGGTGATCAGAGAGGAGCCCGTTAGTACAACAGGTGATCGAGAGAGGATCCGCCCGTTAGTAACAACAGGTGATCAGGAGGAGCCCGTTAGTAGCAACAGTGATCAGAAGAGGAGCCCCGTTAGAAAACAACAGTGATCAAGAGGTAGCCCGGTTAGTAACAACAGGTGATCAGGAGGAAGGCCCCCGTTAAGTAACAACAGGTGATCAGAGAGGAGCCCCCTTATAACAACAGTGATCAGAGAGGAGCCCAGTTAGTAACAACAGTGTGATCAGAGATGAGCCCCGTAGTAATCACAAGAGATACAGAGAGGAGCTCCGTAAGTATACAACACGTATCAGAAGAGGACCCCGTTAGTGTAACAACAGGTGAACAGAGAGGAGCCCCGTTAGTAACAACAGGTGATCAGAGAGGAGTCCCGCGTTAGTAACAACAGGTTAATCAGAGAGGACCCCCGTTAAGTAACAACAGTGATCATCGAGGAGCCCCTATAGTAACAACAGGTGATCAAGAGGAGCCCCGTTAGTAACACAGGTGATCAGAGAGGAGTCCCGTTAGTAACAAACAGGTGATCAGAGAGGAAGCCCCGTTTGTAACGACATATTAACAGAGAGGAGCCCCGTTAGTAACAACAGGTATCAGAGAGGAGCCCCGTTTGTAACAACAGGTGATCAGATGGAGCCCCGTTAGTAACACAGGTGATCAGAGAGGGAGCCTCCGATAGGTAACAACAGGTGAAGACCAACTTAATTCCTTCTTACTATTTTTAAATAAACACACATAAATATAAGGACAAAAACAGTTGTTAAAATGCTTTATCTGGTTTTATTCAGTATAATACTAGCTATATAGACCACTTAGTTAATTTTAAATAATTGAAAAAATTTAGGTGGATAACCTTTTTCTTATCAATTACATATGTACAGCAATCAAAGTGTAAGTTACATAAATCAAAGTCAAGATTGAATGAACGCACAAGATATGCGCCTTTACCACCTCCTCGTCAGGTCATATACACTACACTAGAACTGGTTAGAGACTATACGAGACTTTAATAGTGGGAGAACACATAACGAGGCAGTATTGCTCAATTATAAACAGATGGCGACAGACGCAGCCCGTCAAGTATTCCTAGACCGAATAACCTAGCAACCTTGGTTGAACCTAGGAATCCTGGTTCAAAGTTTCCTCCTGAGACTTGCAACAAGAGAATCAGGAGCTCCGTGCAATGGAGCTTTCTCTACCAGAGGTGAGAATGAACTGCTGTGAGTAAAACTGACAAGCTTGACGTCTCACCTCGGAAGGAGTGAGTTATGTGAAGCATAAACATCCACAACATATAAACACAAAACATCCTACAAAAAGAAATCAATAATTCCGGCAAGATAATATATAGAACTAGGTTGGTCTTATTTTAGCTACAAAAAAGGTACCATAATATAATACAAAGTGAAAAAACCGAAATACACACAATCAATGACCCTTCTGTCAAATTAATGCACAAAGGGCGTAACAAGTGGGAGGAGTGGGGAAGAGTGGGTGGAGGGTTGTGGAGGGTGTGAATAGGGGTGGAGGAGTGTGGACTTGCGGGGGGGGTTGGAGGAGTGTGGAAGGCGGTGGATAAGTTTTGGAGGGGAGTGAGAAGTGTGGAGGGGAGTGAAGGAGTGTGACAGTTATGGAGGAGGGATGTGGGGAGTGGTGGAGATTGTGGAGAAGCAAGGAGGGGTTGTGGAGGAAGTATGGAGGAGGTGGATGAGAGTGCAGGGGTGGGGAGAGTGTGGACAGGTGTGAATGAGTGTGGAGGGGTTGTGGATGATAGTGCACATGTGATGGAGGAGTGAGGAGGAGATAGTGGAGGATAGTAGAGGGGTGGTGGAGGAGTGTGGAGGGGTGTGACATGGGAGTAGTGAGTGTAGTGGGTGGAGAAATGTGGATATAGTGTGGAGGTGAAGGGTTGGATGGGGGTGTAGTGATAGGGAGTGAGGAGTGGAAGGGTGGTGGAGGAGTGTGGAGGGGTGGTGGATGAGTGTGCAGGGTGGTGGAGGAGTGTGGAGAGGAGGTGAAGGAGTGTGGAGATGTGGTGGAGGATTGTGGAGAAGTGTTGGAAGAGTGTGGATGGGTGGTGTAGGAGTGTGGAGGAGTGGTTGAGGAGTGTGAATGGTGGAGGAGTATGGAGTTGTCGTGGAGGAGTGTGGAAAGGAGGTGGATAAGTGTGAATTGGTTGTGGAGGAGTGTTGAGGGTAGGTGAAGGAGTGTGGAAGAATGAAGGAGGAGTGTGGAGGGGTGGTAGAGTAGTGTGGAGAAGCATTGAGGGGTGGTGGAAGAGCGTGGATGGGTATGGGAGGAGTGTTGAGGGTTGGTTGAGGAATAAGAAGGGGCGGTGGAGGAGTGTGGAGGGGTACTGAAAGAGTGTTGAAGGGGGGGAGAAGTGTGGAGGAATGGTGTAGTGTGCAGGGGTAGCGAAGGATTTTGGACGGGTGGTGGAGGAGTGTGCATGGGTGGTGGATGAGTGTGCAGGGGTGGTGGATGAGTGTGCAGCGGTGGTGGAGGAGTGTGGAGAGGTGGTGGAGGAGTGTGGAGTGGTGGTGGAGGAGTGTGGAGTGGTGGTGGAGGAGTGTGGAGTGGTGGTGGAGGAGTGTGGAGTGGTGGTGGAGGAGTGTGGAGTGGTGGTGGAGGAGTGTGCATGGGTGGTGGATGAGTGTGCAGGGGTGGTGGATGAGTGTGGCAGCGGTGGTGGAGGAGTGTGGAGTGGTGGTGGAGGAGTGTGGAGTGGTGGTGGAGGAGTGTGGAGTGGTGGTGGAGGAGTGTGGAGTGGTGGTGGAGGAGTGTGGAGTGGTGGTGGAGGAGTGTGCATGGGTGGTGGATGAGTGTGCAGGGGTGGTGGATGAGTGTGCAGCGGTGGTGGAGGAGTGTGGACAGGATGTGCAGGAGTGTGGCGGGCTGGTGGAAGAGTGTGTAGGGGTGGTGGAGGAGTGTGAATAGGGGAGGAGGGGGGTGTGGAGAGGTGCTGTAAGAGTGTGGAGGAGTAGTGAACGAGTGCAGAAGAGTGGTGGAGGAGTGTGGAGCGATGGAGGAGTGTTCAAGGGTGGTGAAGGAGTGTGTAGGAGTGTTGAGGAGTGTGGAGGGGTGGGGAGGACTGTGGAAGGGTGGTAGAGGGGTGTGGAGTTGTGGAGGAGAAGTGTGAAGCAGAGGTGGAGGAGTTTGGAACGATGGAGGAGGAGTGTGGAAGGGTGGTGGAGGAGTATGGAGGAGTGTGGAGGGGTGGTGGAGGAGTGTGGAGGGGTGGTGGAGGAGTGTGGAGGGGTTGTGGAGAAGTGTGGATGGGTGGTGGAGGAGTGTGGAGGAGTGGTGGAGAGTTAAGGGGTTTTGGAGGAGTGTGGAGGTGTGGTGGAGGAGTGTGAAGGAGTGGTGGAGTGTGGAGGGGATGTGGATTATTGTGGAGGGGTGGAGGAGTAGTGTGGAGGAGTGTTGTAGGAGTGTGGAGTGGTGGTGGAGGAGTGTGGACAGGTTGAGGATTAGTGTGGAGGATGGTGGAGGAGTGTTGAGGAGGGGTGCAGAAGTGTAAAGGGGTAATGGAGGATTGTGGAGGGATGGAGGAGGAGTGATGAGGGGATATTGGAGGAGGGAGGAGGCAATAGTGGAAGAGTCTTGAGGAGATAGTGGAGAAGAGTGGAGAGGATAGTAGACGAGTGCAGAGGTATGTTGGAGGGGTGTGGAGGGTTGGTGGATAAGTGTGGAGTAGTGGTGGAGGAGTGTCGAGGGGTGGAGGAGGAGTGTGGAAGAATGGTGGAGGAGTGTGGAGGGTGGTGGAGAAGTGTGGCGGGAAGGTGGAGGAGTGTGGAAAGGTGGTGGAGGAGTGTGGATGGTGGTTGGAGGAGTGTGGGGTGGTGGTGGAGGTGTGTAGAGATGTGTTGGAGGAGTGTGCAGGGGAGGTGGAGGAGGGTGCATTGGAGGTGGAGGAGTGTGGAGGGGTGGTGGAGTGTGGAGGAGTGTGGATGGGTGGTGGAGAAGTGTGGAGGGGTGGTGCAGAAGTGTGAAGGAGAGGTGGAGAAGTGTGAAGGAGTGGTGGAGGAGTGTGGAGCGATGGAGGAGGAGTGTGGAAGGGTGGTGGAGGAGTGTGGAGGAGTGTGAAGGGGTATTGGAGGAGTGTCGAGGGGTGGTGGAGGCGTGTGGAGGGGTCTTGGAAGAGTGTGGAAGGGTGGTGGAGGAGTGTGGAGGGGTGGTGGAGGAGTGTGGACAGGTTGTGGAGGAGTGTGGATGGGTGGTGGAGGAGTGTGGAGGGGTGGTGGAGGGTGGTGGAGGAGTGTGGAGGGGTGGTGGAGGAGTGTGGAGGGGTGGTAGAGAAGTGTGGAGGGGTGGTGGAGAAGTGCGGAGGGGTGGTGGAGGAGAGTGGTCTTGTAATGGAGGAGTGTGGAGGGAATAGAGGAGGAGTGTGGAGGGAATAGTGTAGGAGCGTGGAGGGGTGGTGGATGAGTGTGGACTTGTAATGGTTGAGTGTGGAGGGGATAGTGGAGGAGAGAAGAGGTGTGCTGGAGGCGGGAGGACAGGTGGTGGAGGAGTGTGGAGGGGAGGTTGACGAGTGTGGATGGGTTGTGGAGAAGTGTGGAGCGGTAGCGGAGGAGTGTTGAAGGGGTGGAGAAATATTGAGGAGTGGTGGAGTATGGAGGGGTAGTGCAGGAGTGTGGATGGGTATTGGAGGAATGTGCAGGGGTTGTGGATGAGTGTGCTTTGGTGGTGGAGGAGTGTGGACAGGAGATGAAGGAGTGTGGAGGGGTGGTGGAGGAGTGTGGAGGGGTTTTGGAAGAGTGTGGATTGGTAGTTGAGGAGTGTGAATAGTGGAGGAGAGTATAGTTGTGGTGGAGGAGTGTGGAAAGGAGGTGTATAAATGTGGAGGAGTGCTGGAGGAGTGTGGAGGGTAGGTGAAGGAGTGTTGAAGAATGGAGGAGAAGTGGGGAGGAATGGTGGAGGAGTGTGGAGAAGCTTTGAGGGGTTGTGGAAGAATGTGGAGGGGAGGTGGAGGAGTATGGAGTTGTGGTCAAGGAGTATGAATGGGTGGTGGAGGAGTGTGGAGTGATGGTGGAGTGTTCAAGGGTCGTGAAGGAGTGTGGAGGAGTGTAAAGGGGTGGTGGAGGAGTGTGGAGGAGTGTGGAGCGGTGGTGGAGGACTGTGGAGGGGTGATGGGGGGTGTGGATGGGTTGTGGAGAAGTGTGAAGCGGTGGTGGAGGGTGGAGGAGTGAGGAGGGGTTGTTGAGAAGTGTGGATGGGTGGTGTAGGAGTGTGGAGGAGTGGTGGAGTGTGGAGGGTTGTTGAGGAGTGTGGAGGGTGGTGGAGGAGTGTGGAGGAGCGGTGGAGTGTGGATGGGTGGTGGACAATTGTGGAGGTGTATAGGAGTGTGGAGGAGTGGTGGAGGAGTTTGGAGTGGTGGTAAAGGAGTGTGGAGGAGTGGTGGAAGAGAGAGGAGGGGAGGTGGAGGAGTGTGAACGGTGGTGTAGGAGTCAGGAGTTGTTGTGGAGGAGTGTGGAGAGGTGGTGGATAAGTGTGGAGGGGTGGTGAAGGAGTGTGGAGGGGAGGTGAAGGAGTGTGGAGGGATGGAAGAGGAGTGTGGAGGGGTGGTGGAGGAGTGTGGAGAAGCATAGAGGGGCGGTGGAGGAGTGTGGAAGGGAGGTTGAGGAGTGTGGAGGGGTGGTCGAGAAGTGTGAATGGGTGGTGGAGGAGTGTTGAGCAATGGAGGAGGAGTGTTCAAGGGTGGTGGAGGAGTGTGGTGGAGTGTGGAGGGGTGGTGAAGGACTGTGGAGGGGTGATGGTGTAGTGTGGAGGGGTGGTGGAGAAATGTGAAGCGGTGGTGGAGAAGTGTGGAGCGATGGAGGAGGATTGTGGAAGGGTGGTGGAGGAGTGTGGAGGACTGTGGAGGGGTGGTGGAGGTGTGTGGAGGGGTTGTGGAGTGTGGAGGGGTTGCGGACGAGTGTGGAGGGGTGGTGGAGGTGTGTGGAGGAGTGATGGAGGAGTGTTGAGTGGTGGTGGAGGAGTGTGGAGGAGTGGTGGACGAGTTAGGTTAGGTTAGGTTAGGTTAGGTTAGGTTAGGTTAGGTTAGATTAGGTTAGGTTAGGTTAAGTTAGGTTAGGTTAGGTTAGTTTAGGTTAAGTTAGGTTAGGTTAGGTTAGGTTAGGTTAAGTTAGGTTAGGTTAGGTTAGGTTAGTTTAGGTTAAGTTAGGTTAGGTTAGGTTAGGTTAGGTTAGGTTAGGTTAGGTTAGGTTAGTTTAGGTTAAGTTAGGTTAGGTTAGGTTAGGTTAGGTTAGTTTAGGTGAAGTTAGGTTAGGTTAGGTTAGGTTAAGTTAGGTTAGTTTAGGTTAAGTTAGGTTACGTTAGGTTAGGTTAGTTTAGGTTAAGTTAGGTTAAGTTAGGTTAGGTTATCTACTTCACTACACATCACTACAAAGTACTTCACTACACCACTACACTGCACAAGTCAGTACTTCATAATTGTCACTACACTTCAGTCATCGCTTCCTGACAATCATTGTTCAGTCATCAGTTGAGTATCAGTTGATGGCTCTGACGAAATATTGTAGAATAAATATCAATTTATATACTTTTCCAAACGTACCCCCACAGCAGAGTTGGTAAAGCATCTGACTCTGCAACAAAGAACGTGGGTTCGAACCCCACCTCCTCCTGTTTGATTCTTTCACCTGAATTCATTGTGAAGAGTATTAGTCACAACTAGATCACAATGGATGAACAACGACGATTGCTTCTAGAGGAAATTAGAAAATGGAAGAAGAAAATGGAAAATGAGAAAATCCTGCGGCAGGAAATTCTCCAAGAAAGGAAAGAAATCCTTGAACACAATAGAATGTAACACAATGTTTTTGATCAAGAGAATAAGTCATACAACTGAATAAAGGGAGAGAGCTAAAAAAAAGACCTTGGAGAAGCAAGAAAAATGTAATAAAAGTTACGAGGCCCTTGAATTGAATTTTAAGTTTTGGAGTAGTTGTTATTTAAGAATTTATGTTATTTTATTAGAAGTTTCTTTGTTTTTAAGGATTTCATGGTTGCTATGAAAGATTCTTAATTTTTAATGAGGAGATAAGGAAAAAACAAACACTCACCTCACAAAAACCACACACACACACACACTAACACAACACACACACACAGGAAAACATTTGTTCTGTAGTACCACGCAAACACACACATAACAGTTTTTCACACCGTCCTGTAAAACTCCCCATCTAAAACCTTGTCCTCTCCTCCCCCCCCCCCCCTTCCTCCCCCAAGTAGGGGCCCTATCTCTCCCTTTCTCACTTTTACCATATCCTCTTTACCTAACCTCTACCTATCTCTCTCTCTCTCTTCCCTTCCCATCTCCCCCCAAACCGACATAGAACCCCACAGGCCCCGGGTTCCCACCCCCACAGGCCCCCCAAACCACAGTGTTGGAAGGAAACAAAGGGTATGGTACAAAAAAACCTGATGGAAAAACAAATAAGTGGGAGGAGTGGCATAAAAGAGTCAAAGAAGCATCACCGGACTCATAGCTCTCACAGAAACCAGTTACAGATGAAAAAATGCCATCTTTCCAACAGGATCCCAATCCTGGGGGAAAGACGGGGGGAACAGGGGGGTGGAGAGGGCGTTGCTGATAAAAAATCGCTAAAATTTTGATGAGCGAGGAGGATACAGGGGGAAAGAAAGTGTTTTACATAGCGGGAACACTTCACTCTGGGGCCCCAAGGTGGTAATAGCAGTGTGTTAACCCCCACGAACAGCAGGGGCCAAAGGCAAGAGTACGACGAACAATAAGCGGGGTTGACACATGGCAAGGGGCCAGAAGAGCTCCGCATGCGGGCAACTCCGATCATGGGTGACTTTAACCACAAGGAATCGATTGGAAACTTGACCCACTTGGGGGGCCCAAAATACATGGGGGCAAGATGATGGAGGGTGGTACGGAAAACTTCATGTGCCCCAAAACCCTAAGGGACCTACAAAAAGAGGAAAGGGTAACCAGAAAACTGGACTTAGTATTCACCTTTAGTAGTGCAGATATCGAGGCATCCATATGAAAGCCCCCTTGGGGGCCAGGACCCTGTTTTTAAAACTTCGAATACACAATAGAGCTACAAGTGGAGGGAGAAGCAGAAGGCCAGGACTTAGTATTCACCTTGAGTAGTGCAGATATCGAGGACATCACATATGAAAGACCCCTTGGGCCAGTGACCATGTGGTTTTAAGCTTCGAATACACAATAGAGCTACAGTGGAGGGAGAAGCAGAAGGCCAGGACGAATGAAGCCAAACTACAAGAAAGGGGACTACACAGAATGAGGAACTACCTGAACGGGTTCAGTGGGACAGAGAACTGGCAGGGAAGCCAGTTTAATGAGATGATGGAATATGTAGCAACAAAATGCAAGGAGGCTGAGGAGAGGTTTGTACCCAAGGGTAACAGGAATAATGAAAAAGCCAGGATGTAGCCCATGGTTTACCCAAAGTGCAGGAGGCAAAAACCAAGTGTGCTAGGGAATGGAAGAAATATAGAAGGCAAAGGACCCAGAGAATAAGGAGAACAGTCGTAGAGCCAGAAACGAATATGCACAGATAAGAAGGGAGACCCAAAGACAATATGAAAATGACATAGCAGCGAAAGCCAAATCTGACCCGAAACTGTTGTACAAACCACATCAGGAGGAAAACAACAGTCAAGGGCCAGGTAATCAGCTAAGGAAGGAAGGAGGAGAGACAACAAGAAATGACCGTGAAGTATGTGAAGAACTCAACAAGAGATTCAAAGAAGTGTTCACAGAGGAGACAGAAGGGACTCCAGAAAGACGGAGAGGTGGGGCACACACCACCAAGTGCTGGACACAGTGCACACAACAGAGGAAGAAGTGAAGAGGCTTCTGAGTGAGCTAGATACCTCAAAGGCAATGGGGCCAGATAACATCTCCCCATGGGTATTGAGAGAGGGAGCAGAGGCGCTATGTGTACCCCTAACAACAATATTCAATACATCTATCGAAACAGGGAGATTGCCTGAGGCATGGAAGACAGCAAATGTAGTCCCAATCTTTAAAAAAGGAGACAGACATGAAGCTTTAAACTACAGACCAGTGTCACTGACATGTATAGTATGCAAAATCATGGAGAAGATTATCAGGAGAAGAGTGGTGGAACACCTAGAAAGGAACGATCTCCTCAACAGCAGCCAACATGGTTGCAGGGACGGGAAATCCTGTGTCACAAACCTACTGGAGTTCTATGACATGGTGACAGCAGTAAGACAAGAGAGAGATGGGTGGGTGGATTGATATTTCTTGGAATGCTAGAAGGTGTTTGACACGTCCACACAAAGAGATGGTGCAAAAACCTGGAGGACCAAGCAGGGTACAACAGGGAAGGCACTTACAATGGATCAGGGAAATACTCTGTCAGGGAAGACAGCAGCGAGTCATTGTACGTGGTGGGGACGAGGGTCAGAGGGGGCACTCTGTGACCAGGCGGGGTCCCACAGGGGTCAGTCTGGACCAGTGCTGTTTTTGGTATTTTGAACGACATGACGGAAGGGATTAGTCTCTGTGGTGTCCTGTTTGGCAGGATGACGTGAAGTTGATGAGAAGAATCACTCGTCGAGGACCAGCAGAACTACAAAGGGATTGGACAGGCTGCAGACCTGGTCCAGCAATTGGCTCTGGAGTTCATCCCACCAAGTGCAAGTCATGAAGGATTGAGGAAGGGCAAAGAAGACGCAGACGGACTACAGTTAGGGGGCCAGAGAACTACAAACCTCACTCAAGGAAAAAAGAGATGGGTTTGAGTATACAAGTCCAATCTCTGAAGCTTCACATCACCCAATAAACGGTCGCAGCATATGGGCGCCTAGCAGACCTCTGAAACAGCATTCCGTGATTTTAATAAGGTGAATCATTCCGGGACCCTGTACACCGTGTACGTTAGGGCATGTGGAGTATGCGGCTCCCAGTTTGGAGCTACAACCTAGCCAAGCACCGTAAAGAAACTAGAGAAATTGCAAAGTTTGCAACAAGACTAGATAAAAAAATAAAAATAATAAAAAAAAAAAATCAAGAGCTAGAGGTATTTTACGAGGAGAGGTTAAGGGAAATCACTGACGACACTGGGAGGACAGGTGAGATAGAGGGGACATGATAACTGCCATACAAATACTGAGAGGAATTGAAAAGGTGGGACAAGACAGGAGGTTACAGAGATTGGACACGTAACATGGGGACACAGTTGGAAGTGAACGACGCAGATGAATTCACAGGGTTGTTAGGAAGTATTTCTATCAGCACAAGAGTAGGCAGGAAGTGGACTGTTTGGTAAGCGATGTAGTGGAGGCAGGATCCATACTTAGCTTTAAGCAGAGGTATGATAAAGCTCATGGTTCAGGGAGAGTGACCTAGTAGCGACCAGTGAAGAGGCGGGGCCAGGAGCTCGGACTCGACCCCTGCAACCTCAACTAGGTGAGTACAACTAGGTGAGTACACACACGCACACACACACACACACAAAGTCAGTACACGAAATGATGGACTGCGTAACAACAAAATGCAAGGAGGCAGAGGAAAGGTTTGTTCCCAAGGGTACCAGAAATAATGGGAAGACCAGAACGAGCCCCTGGTTTACCAGCAGGTGTTGGGAAGGCAAAAACTAACAGCGCTAGATAATGGAAAAAGTACAGAAGGCAAAAGACCCAGGAAAACAAAGAGATTAGTCGACGAGCCAGAAACGCGTATGCCCAGCGGCAGTTCGAAAACGACATAGCATCGAAAGTCAAGTCTGACCCGAAACTGCTTTATAGCTACATCAGGAGGAAGACGACAGTCAAGGATCAGGTAATCAGGCTGAGGAAAGAAGGTGGGGCAGCTCACAAGAAACGATAAAGTATGTGAAGAGCTTAACACGGGATTAAAGGAAGTATTTACAGTGGAGGCAGAAGGGACACTGGGAAGACAAAGCAGAGGGGTACACCAACAAGGGATAAACCAACAAGTGTTGGATGAAATACACACAACCGAGGAAGAGGTGAAGAAGCTTCTAAGTGAATTTGATACCTCAAAGGCGGTGGGACCGGACAACATCTCTCCATGGGTCCTTAGAGAGGGAGCAGAGACACTGTGTGTGCCACTAACCACAATCATCAAAACATCTCTTGAAACTGGGCAACTACCTGAGATATGGAAGATGGCAAATGTAGTCCCCATCTTTAAGAGACAGAAACGAGGCACTAAACTATAGACCAGAATCACTGACGTGTATAGTATGCAAACTGATGGAGAAGATTATCAGGAGGAGAGTGGTGGAGCACCTGGAACGGAACTAGATTATAAACGACAGTCGGCACAGATTCATGGAAGGTAAATCCTGTGCCACAAACCTATTGGAGTTTTATGACAAGGCAACTGAAGTAAGACATGAGAGGGAGGGTGGGTTGACTGCAACAAGGCCTTCGACATAGTTCCTCACAAGAGAGTAGTGCAGAAGCTAGAGGATCAGGCACGTATAACAGGAAGGGCACTGCAATGGATCAGAGAATACCTGACAGGGAGACAAGAGCGAGTTACGGTACGTGATGAGGTATCACAGTGGGAGCCTTTGACGAGAGGGGTCCCACAGGGGCCAGTCCTGGGACGAGTGCTGTTCTTGGTATATGTGAATGACATGACGGAAGGGATAGACTCAGAAGTGTCCCTGTTTGCAGATGATGTGAAGTTAATGAGGAGAATTATATCAGATGCGGATCAGACAGGACTACAAAGAGACTTAGACAGGCTGGACGCGTGGTCCAGCAACTGGCTCTTAGAATTTAACCCCGCCAAATGCAAAGTCATGAAGATCGGGGAAAGGCAAAGAAGACCGCAGACAGAGTATAGGCTAGGTGGCCAAAGACTGCAAACCTCACTCAAGGAGATCTAGGGGTGAGCTTAATACCGAGAACATCTCCGGAAGCACACATTAACCAGATAACTGCTGCGGCATATGGGCGCCTGGCAAACCTGAGAATAGCGTTCCGATACCTCAGTAAGGAATCATTCAAGACTGTACACTGTGTACAACAGGCTCATGTTGGAGTACGCAGCACCAGTTTGGAACTCACACCTGGTAAAGCACGTCAAGAATTAGAGAATGTGCAAAGATTTGTAACAAGGCTGGTTCCAAAAGCTAAGGGGAATATCCTACGAAGAAAAGTTAAGGGAAATCGGCCTGACAACACTGGAGGACAGGAGGGTCAGGGAAGACATGATAACGACATAAAAACAAGGGGCCTCAATTGGAAATTGAAGACTCAGATGAGTCAAAGGGATGTTAGGATGTATTTCTTCAGCCATAGAGTATGTTAGAAAGTGGAATAGAACTGGCAAGGTGTATATTTTTTTTTTGTAAGTTGATGCAGGCACCATACATAGTTTTAAGACGAGGTATGATGAAGCTCATGGAGTGGGGAGAGGGAGGACCCAGTAGTGGTCAGTGAAGAGGCGGGGCCAGGAGCTGAGCCTCGACCCATGCAACCACAAAAAGGTGAGTACACACACAATCACACACAAGCAGGCACGTAAATTACAACGCATAAAATACTCTCGTCCAAGTGCTGAACAAGAATGTAGATACAAATTCCCAAGTACACCTTAACTGTGTTAATTATTCTGAGCCTTATATCACTCACACTTGTGTGCGACATTCTCCATGCGCATAACTGCTGTCTCACACATGTGTGACATTCTCTGCGCAAAACTGCGTTGTCTCACACACGTGTGTGCACATTCTCTTGCGGATATCTGCAGTCTCACACTTGTGTGCACATTCTCATGCACATATCTGCGCTGTCTCACACTTGTGTGCACATTCT
Organism: Cherax quadricarinatus; assembly: GCF_026875155.1. Taxonomy (NCBI): domain Eukaryota; kingdom Metazoa; phylum Arthropoda; class Malacostraca; order Decapoda; family Parastacidae; genus Cherax; species Cherax quadricarinatus. Next base: position 53,256 of record NW_026505167.1, read on the forward strand.
CATGCGGATATCTGCACTGTCTCACACTTGTGTGAACATCTCATGACGGATATCTGCGCTGTCCTCACACATGTGAGCACATTCTCATGCACATATCTGCGCTGTCTCACACTTGTGAGCACATTCTCATGCGCATATCTGCGCTGTCTCAAACTTGTGTGCACATTCTCATGCATCAACTGCGCTGCTCACACTTGTGTGCACAAGTCACTCGCATATATCAGCGATGTCTCAAACATGTGTGCACAATCTCATGCGCCAAATCCTGCGCTGTCTAACACTGTGTGCTCATTCTCATGCGGATATCTGCACTGTCTCACACTTGTGTGAACATTCTCATGCGGATATCTGCGCTGTCTCACACTTGTGTGCACATTCTCATGCACATATCTGCGCTGTCTCACACATGTGAGCACATTCTCATGCACATATCTGCGCTGTCTCACACATGTGAGCACATTCTCATGCACATATCTGCGCTGTCTCACACATGAGCACATTCACATGCACAATCTTGTAGCTGTCCTCACACATGTGAGCACATTCTCATGGCACATATCTGCGCAGTCTCACACTGTGTGAACATTCTCATGCGCAATCTGCGCTGTCTCGACACTTGTGTGAACATTCTCATGCACATATCTGCGCTGTCTCACACTTGTGTGAACATTCTCATGCACATATCTGCGCTGTCTCACACATGTGAGCACACTCCCATGCACATATCGGCGCTGTCTCACCCATGTGAGCACATCCATGCACCATATCTGCCGCTGTTCCCACACATGGAGCACATTCCCATGCACTAGCTGCGCTGTCTCACACATGGTGAGCAAATCATTCCCTATGCACATATCTGCGCTGTCTCACACATGTGAGCACATTCTCATGCACACATCTGCGCTGGTCTCACACTTTTGTGAGAAACATTCTCATGCGCATATCTGCGCTGGTCTCACACTTGTGTGAACATTCTCAATGAACAGATCTGTGCTTCTCACATATGTGTGCACATTCTCAAGCACATATCTGGCCCTGTCTCACACAATGTGTGCACATTCTCATCTCATATCTGCGCTTCTCACACTTGTGTTAACATTCTCCAGCACAAATCTGCGCTGTCGCACACTTGTGTGCACATTCACAAGCACATATCTGCGCTGTCTCACACAATGAACACATTCTCATGCACAATCTGTGCTGTACTCACACATGAGTTGAGCACATCCTCATGCGCAATCTGCGCTGTCTCCACACAGGTGTTCACATTCTCATGCACATATCTGTGGCCTGTCTCCACACATGTGTGTACATTCTCATGCCACATATCTGCGCTGTCCTCACACATGTGTGCACTTCTCATGCACATACGGCTGTCCCCTCAAATGTATCACATTCTCACTCATATCTGTGCTGTCTCACACCGAGTGCACATTCTCATGCACATATCTGCGCTGTCTCACACATGTGAGCACATTCTCATGCACATATCTGTGCTGTCTCACACATGTGTGCACATTCTCATGCACATATCTGCGCTGTCTCACACATGTGAACACATTCTCATGCACAATCTGCGCTGTCTCACACTTGTGTGAACATTCACAGCGCATAATCTGCGCTGTCTCACACATGTAGCACATTCTCATGCACACATCTGCGCTGTCTCAGCACTTTGAGAACATTCTCATGCACATATCAGCGCTGTCTCACACAAGTGAGCACAATCTCATCACACATCTCGCTGTCACACACTAGAGTTGTGGTGAAATTCTCATGCGCATATCTGCGCTGTCTCACACTTGTATGAACATTCTCATGAGCATATTGCGCTGTCTCACACATGTGAGACACATACACATGCACACATCTCTCGTCTCACATTGTGTTGAACAATCTCAGCGCATATCTGCCCTGTCTCACAACATTGTGTGAACATTCCTCATGCACAATCTGTGCTGTCTGCACACATTGGTGCACATCCTCATGCACATATCTGTGCTGTCCTCACACATGTGTGCACTTTCTCCATGCACATATCTGCGCTTCTCCACACAATGTGTCACATTCTTCATGCACATATCTGTCGCTGGTCTCACACTTGTGTGAACATTTCCTCCATGCACATATCTGCGCTGTTTCACACATGGTGCACATTCTCATGCACTATCTGCGCAGTCTCCACACATGTGAGCACTATTCTCATGCACATAACTGCGCCTGTCTCACACATGTGAGCACATTCAAATGCACATATCTGCGATGTCTCACACATGTTGACATTCTCATGCACATATCTGGCGCTGTCTCACACATGTGTTTACATTCTCATGCACATATCTGCTGCTGTCTCACACATGTTGTACATTCTCATGTACATTATCTGCGCTGTCTCACACATTGATGTACATCTCATGCACATATCTGCGCTGTCTCAACATGTGTGTACATTCCAAGCACATATCTGCGCTGACCACACATGTGTGTACATTCGTCATGCCCATATCTGCGCTGTTTACACTTGTGTGCACATTTCTCATGCGCATATCAGCGCAGTCCTCACACATGTGTGCAACAATTCTCATGCCATATCTGCGCTGTCTCACTCTTGTGGTGCACATTTTCATGCACATATGCTGCCTTTCTCACACATATGTGATACATTCACTTGCACATATCTGGCGCGTCCTCACACTTGTGTGCACTTCGCATGCAACATATCTGGCCGCATCACAACTTGTGTGCACATTCTCATGCACATATCTGCTCTGTCACACACAAGTGTGTACATTCACATGCACATATCGCCGCGTCGTTACACTTGTGTGCACATCTCATCTCAGCGCATATCTGAGCTGTCTCACACATGTGTGCACATTCTCAAGCACATATCTCCGTTCTCACACATTGTGTGGCACATTTTCATGCAACATATCTGCAGCTGTTCTCACACTTAATGTGTACATACCCATGCACATAGCTGCGCTGTCCTCTAACTGTTGCACATTCTCAATGCACATATCTGCCTCACACTTGTGTGCACGATTCTAATGCAAATAACGGCGCATGTCTCACACATGTGTGTCACATTCTCATGCACATATCCTGTCACTGCCTCGACACTAGTGTGCACATTCTCAGTGCACATATCTGCGCTGTCCTCACACTTGTTCAACATTCTCATGCACATATCTGCGCTGTCTCACTCCTGTGTGATCATTCACATGCACACATCTGCCTGTCTCTCAACATGTGTGAACATTCTCATGCACATATCGCGCTGTCTCACACTCGTGTGAACATTCTTCACGCACATTTCTGCGCTGCGCACACATGTGTGAACATTCTCATGCCACAAATCTCGCTGTCTCTACACCGTGGAACATTCCTCAACGCCCATATCTGCACTGTCGCACACTTGGTTTGCACAATTCGTATGCACGTATCTGCGCTGTCTCACACATGTGATGCACATTCTATGCACATATCTCACTGTCTCACACGAGATGTAAAATTCTATTATTTTACAGCAGGAAAGGAGAGAAATAAGGAAATTCTTAAGTATAAGTAACTTCACATTTCTTCACATGATATGTGAAGATGTACAGGAAGCGACAATGAAATAAACTTTTCTTAATAAAGCCAAAAGACACAACTGTCCATGAAGTAAAGAAGTAACCAAAAATAATTACAGAACAATTAAAGTCTCTTCCACTTCTATTATTGCCATTGTTTTTCACTTTTTTACACTTTCTCTATATTTAGAAAAATATCACAATGACAATCACATAAAATATCTCGGCAAGAAAATAATGTGGATCCTACAACCTGCTGCTACAACTCTTCAAGTCAGGTGTGGATCCCTACAACCGTGGCTGCTACACTCTTCATGTCAGGTGTGTACCTACAACCTGTCTGCTACAACCTTCCATGTCCGTGTGGACCCTACAAACCTGGCTGCCTTTCAACTCTTCATGTCCGGTGTGGAAATCCTACAACCTTGCTGCTACTACTCTTCATGTCAGGTGTGATCCAACAACCTGGCTGCTACAACACTGATGTCAGGTGGGGGATCCTTCAACCTGCTGCTACAACTCATCAAGTCAGGCTGTGGATCCATCAACCTGGCTGCTACAAACTCATGCAAGTCATGTGTGATCCTTCAACCTGGCTGCTACAACCTCTCATGTCAGGTGTGGATCCTCAACCTTGGCTGCTACAACTCTTCATGACAGGTTGGATCCTACAACTGGCTGCTACAACTCTTCCATGTCAGTAGTGGATCCTACAACCTGGCTGCTACAACTATTCATGTCCGGTGTGGACCCAACAACCTGGCTCTTCAACTCTTCATGTCCGTGTGGATCCTAACAACCTGGATGCTACAACTCTTCATGTCAGGTGTGGATCTACAACCTGGCTGCTACAACTCTTGATGTCAGGTGTGGATCCTTCAAAAACCTGGCTGCCTACAACTCTTCATGTCAGGTGTGGATCCTTCACCTGGCTGCTACCACCTTCATGTCTTGTGTGGATCCATCAATCCTGGCTGGCTACAACTCCATCCAAGTCAGGTGTGGTGAATCTTCAACCAGTCTGCTACAACTCTTCAGTCAGGTGTGGATCCTACAAACCTGGCTGCCTACAACACTCAGTCAGGTGTGGATCTACAACCTGGCTGCTACAAACCTTCATGTCAGGTGTGGATCCTTCAACCTGGCTGCAACAACCTCTTCATTCAGGTGTGATCCTACAACCTGGCTGCCTACACTCATCATGTCAGGTGTGGATCCTACAACCTGCTGCTTACAACTCTTCATGTCAGGTGTGATCCCTTCAGACCTGGGCCTGCTACAACTCTTCATTGCAGTGTTGTGGATCCCCTACAACCTGGCTTCTACAACTCTTCATGTCAGGTGTGATCCTACAACGCTGGCGCTAACAACTCCTCATGTCAGGTGTGGAATACCTTCAACTGGCTGCTACAACTCTTCATGACAGGTGTGGATCCTAACAACCTGGCTGCTACAACCTTCATGTCAGGTGTGGACCTCCAACCTGCTGCTACAACTCTTCATGTCAGGAGTGGATCCTAGCAACCTGGATGCTACAACTCTTCTTTGTCAGGTGTGGATCCAACAACCTGGCTGCTACAACTCTTCATGTCAGGTGTGGATCCTACAACCTGGCTGCTACAACTCTTCATGTCAGTTGTGGATCCTACAACCTGGCCTTGCTACAACTCTTCATGTCAGGTGTGGATCCTACAACCTGGCTGCTACAACTCTTCATGTCAGGTGTGGATCCTACAACCTGGCTGCTACAACTCTTCATGTCAGGTGTGGATCCTACAACCTGGCTGCTACAACTCTTCATGTCAGGTGTTGATCCTACAACCTGGCTGCTACAACTCTTCATGTCAGGTGTGGATCCTACAACCTGGCTGCTACAACTCTTCATGTCAGGTGTTGATCCAACAACCTGGCTGCTAACAACTCTTCATGCTGGGGGGGGGGGATCCTTCAACATGGCTGCTACAACTCTCCAAGTCCAGGTGTGGATCCAACAAACCTGGCTGCTACAACTCTTCATGTCAGGTGTGGATCCTACAACCTGCTGCTACAACTCTTCATGTCAGTGTGGATCCTACAACCTGGCTGCTACAACTCTTCATGTCAGGTGTGGATCCTAAAACCTGGCTGCTACAACTCTTCATGTCAGGTGTGGATCCTACAACCTGGCTGCTACAACTCTTCATGTCAGGTGGGATCCTACAACCGGCTGCTACAACTCTTCATGCAGGTTTGGATCCTACAACCCTGCTGCTACAACTCTTCATGTCATGTGTCATTATACAACTGGCTGCTAACCACTCTTCATGTCAGGTGGTGATCCGTACACCTGGCTTCTACAACTCTTCATGTCAGGTGTGGGGATCCTACAACCTGACCGCTACAACTCCGAAATGTCAGTTGGTATCCTAACTCCTTGCCGCTACAACTCTTCAGTCAGGTGTGACCTACAACTGGCTGCTACAACTCTTCATGTCAGTGTGGATCCAACAACCTGCCACTAACACTCGTTCATGTCATGGTGGATCCTACAAGCTGGCCGCTAACAACTCTTCATGTCAGGTGTGATCTACAACCTGGCTGCTACATCTCTTCATGTCAGGTTGTGGATCCTACAACCTGGCCGCTATAACTCTTCATTCAGGTGTGGATCCTACAATCTGGATGCTACAACTCTTCACGTCAGGTATGGATCCTACAACCTGGCTGCTACAACACTTCATGTACGGTGTGGATCCTACAACCTGGCCCTACAACTCTTCATGTCAGGTGCGGATATCCTACAACCTGCTTCTACAACTCCTTCATGTCAGGTGTGGGAATCCTACTACCGGCTGCTACAACTCTTCATGTCAGGTGTGGATCCTACATCCTGGGCGTGCTATCAGACTCTTCATGTCACGTGTGGATCCTACATCCCTGGCTGCTTCAAATCTTCAAAAGTCAGAGTGGCACCTACATCCTGGCAGCTACAAACTCTACAAGTCAGGTTGGATCCTAAGAACCTGGCTGCTACAACTCTTCCTGTCCGTGTGGATCCTCCATCCTGGCCTGCAACAAATCTTCATGTCAGGTGTAGAATCCAACAACCTGGCTGCCTACGAAACTCTTCATGTCAGGGGTTGGATCCTACATCCTGGCTGCTACAAATCTTCAAGTCAGGTGGGACCCTACAACCTGGCTGCTACAAATCTCATCATTTCAGGGTGGATCCTACAACCTGGCTGCTACAACTCTTCATGTCAGGTGTGATCCTACAACCTAGCTGCTACAATCTCTTCATTGTCCGGTGTGATCTACAACCTGCTGCTACAATCTCATGTCAGGTGTGGATCCCTACAATCCTGCTGCTACAACTCTTTATGACAGGTTGGATCCTAAAACCTGGTCCTGGGCTGCTACAAAACTCTTCATGTCAGGTGAGGATGCCTAACAACCTGGCTGCTACAACTCTTCCATGTCAGGTGTGGAAACGTACAACACTTGCGTGCTACAACTCATCATGTCCGGTGTGATCCTACAACCTGGCCGCTACAACGTCTTCATGTCAGGTGTGGATCCTACAACCTGCTGCTACAACTCTTTCATGTCAGGTGTGGATCCTACAACCTGGCTGCTACAACTCTTCATGTACCGGTGTGGGCTCTACAACCTGGCCCTACAACTCTTATCATGTCCGGTGTGGATACCTCACAACCCTGGCCGCTACAACACTTCATGACCGGTTTGGAATCCTACAACCTGGCTGCTACAACTCTTCATGTCCAGAGCGATCCAACAATACCAGTGCTGCATCAACTTGCAAGTCCGGTTGGTAATACTACAACCTGCGTGCTAACAACTCTTCTTGTCAGATGTGGATCTAACAACCTGGCTGCTACAACTCTTCATATCCGGTGTGATCCTACAGCTGGCTGCTACAACATCCTTCATGTCAGTTGGTGGATCCTACAACCTGCTGCACAACTCTCATGTCAGGTGGTGGATCTACAACCTGACCGCTACAACTCTAAATGTCAGGTGTGGATCGACTCCATGCCGCTACAACTCTTCATGTCGAGGTGTGGATCCTACAACCCATGCTGCTACAACTCTTCATGGTCCAGGTGTGGATTCTACAACCTGGCCACTACAACTCTTTCATGTCATCGTGTGGATCCTACAATGCTGGCCGCTACAACACTTCATGTCAGGTGAGGATCTACAACATGGCTGCTACAACTCTTCATTCAGTGTGGATCCTACAACATGGCCGCTATAACTCTCATGTCAGGTGGATCCTAATCTGGACTGCTACAACTACTTCATGTCAGGTGTGGAACCTACAACCGGCAGCTACAACTCTTCATGTACGTTGTGGAATCCACAAAACCTGGGCGCCGCTACAAACTCTTCATGTCAGGTGCGGATCCCTACAACCTGGCTGCTGCGTACAAACACTTCATGTCCAGGTGTGGATCCTACAATCTGGCCGTTACAAACTCTTGATGTCAGTGTAGATCCTACAACCTCCGCTACAACCTTCAAGTCAGGTGTTGGTCCTACAACCTTGCTGCTTCAACTTCTTCATATCAGGGGGGGGGGGTGCCGACAACCTGCTGCTACAACAAACTCTTCATGTAAGTGTGGATCCTACAACCTGCTGCTACAACTCTTCATGGACCGTGGATCCTACAACCTGGCTGCAAGAACCTTCATGTCAGGTGTGGATCCTACAACCTAGCTGCTACAACTCTTCATTGTCAGGTGTGGAACCTACAACCTGGATAGCTGCAACTCTTCATGTCAGGTGTGGATCGTACAACCTGCTGCAACAACTCATCATGTCAGGTGTTAATCCTACAACCTGGCCGCAACAAAAACACTCTTCATGTCCGTGTGGAATCCTACTACCTGGCTTTACAACTCTTCATGTCCCGGTATGGATCCTACAACCGTGGCTGCTACAACTCTTCAATATCAGGTGTGGATCCTACAACCTGGCTGCTACAACACATGGACAGGTGGTGGATCCTACAACCTGACTGCTACAACTCTATCATAACAGGTTTGGATTCTACATCCGTGGCTGCTGCAAACTCATCGTGGTCAGGTGTGGATCCAACAACCTGCTGCTACAACTCTTCATGTCAGGTGTGGACGTACAACCTTGCTGCTGACACTCTTCATGTCAGGTGTGGATACTACAACTGGCCGCTACAAACTCATCATTTCAGGTGTGTGGATCCTACAACCTGGCTGCTACACCTCTTCAGTCAGGTGTGTATGCTACAACCTGGCTGCTACAACTCTTCCATGTCATGTGTGGATCCTCAACCTGCTGCTACAACTCTTCATGTCCAGTGAGGGATCCTACAACCAGGCTGCTACAAACTCTTCATTCCGGTGTGGATCCTAACGAACCGTGGCCCGTACACTCTTCATGTCCGGTGTGTGATCCTACAACCTGGCCGCTATACAAAATCTTCAGTCAGTGTGTATCCTACATCCTGGTGCTACAAACTCATCAAGTCCAGGTGTGGATCCTAATACCTGGCCCTTTTGCTACAACTCTTCCTGTCCGGTGTGGCTCCCTACAACCTGGCCGCTACAACCTTCATGTCAGTTGTGGTCCTAAACCTGGCTGCTACAACTCTTCATGTCCGTGTTGATTCCTACAACCTGGCTCTCCTACAACTCTCATGTCCGTTGGGATCTAGCAACCAGGCCGCTACACAACTCTTCATGTCCGTTTGGATTCTACAACCTGGCTGCTACAAATCTTCATTCAGATGATCCTAAACCTGTCTGCAACAACTCTTCATGTCCGTGGGAATCCTACAACCTGGCCTGCTACACCCTTCGATGTCAGATGTGGATCCGTACATCCTTGCAGCTACAACTCTTCATATCCGGTGTGATTCCTACCACCTGGCTGCTACAACTTCATTCATGTCATTGTGGATCCTACAACCTGGCTGCTACCAACTCTTCATGTCAGGTGTGGATCCTACAACCTGGACCGCTACAACTCTAAATGCAGGTGTTGGATCCTAGACATCCTTGCCGCTACAACTCTTCATGTCCGTGAGGATCCTACACACCTGCTGCTACAACTCTTCATGTCCAAGTGTGGATCCTACAACCTGGCCACTACAACTCTTCATTGTCATGTGTGGATCCTACAAGCGGGCCGCAACAACTCTTCATGTCAGTGTAGTTGATCCTACAACCTGGCTGCTACAAACTCTTCATGTCAGGTGTGGATGCCTACAACCAGGCCGCTATAACTCTTCAGTCAGTGTGGATCTACAATCTGCCTACAACTCTTCATGTCAGGTGTGGATCCTACAACCTGGCTGCTACAACCTCTTCATGTACGGTGTGTATCCCTAAAACCAGGCCGCTACCACTCTTCATGTCAGGTGCGGATCCTACAACCTGCTGCTACAACTCTTCATTGTCAGGTGTGGAACCTACGATCCTGGTGGGCTGCTACACCTCTTCATGTCAGGTGTGGATCCCTACAACCAGGCCGCTACAACTCTTGATGTCAGTGTTTATCCTACTAACCTGGCCGCTACAACTCTCATGTCAGCTGTGGATCCTACAACCAGCTGCCTTCAACTCTTCATATCAGGTTGTGGATCCTACAACCTGGCTGCTACAACACTTCCATGTCAGGTGTGTATCCTACAACCTGGGCTGCTTACAACACTTGCAAGTCAAGTGTGGATACCCTACACCCTGGCTGCTACAACTTCTACATGTCTGTGGGATCCTAACAACCTGGCTGCTAGAACTCTTCCTGTCAGGTGTAATCCTACAACCTAGCGCTACAACTCTCATGTCAGTGTGGATCCTATAACCTTGCTGGCCGCCTACAACTCTTCATGTCTGTGTGGATGCTACAACCTGCTGCTAAACTCTTCATATCCGGTGTTGATCCACAACTGCTGCTACAACTCTTCATGTCAGGTGTGGATCCTACCTACTTGGCTGCTACAACTCTTCATGTTCGGTGTGGATCCTACAACCTGGCTGCTACAACTCTCATGCCGGGTTGGATCCTACAACCTGGCCCCGCATACAACTCCATCATTGTCAGGTGTGATACCACAACCTGGCTGTCTACAACTCTTCATGTCAGTGTGGAAACTACAACCTCCGATACACTCTTACGTTGCAGGTTGGATCCAACAACCTGGCTGCTTACAAACCTCTTCCATGTCCAGTTGTGGATCCTACAACCTTGCTGCAACACCCTCTTCATTCATGTGTGGATCCTTCTACCCGGCTGCTACAACACAACATATCAGTGAGCATCCTACAACCTGGCCAGCAACAACCTGTCATGTCCGTAGGATCCTACAATCCTGGCTGCACAACACTTCATAATCAGGTGTTATCCAACAACCTTGCAGCGACAACTCATGTCATGGTGTGATCCTACAACCTGCGGCTACAACTCTCATAATCATGTGTGGATTCCAACAACCTGGGCTGCAGCAACTCATCGTGTCAGGTGTGTATCCTACAACCTGGCTTCAACAAATTTTCATGCAGGGTGGATCCTATAACCTGGCTGCTACAACTCTTCATGTCAGTTGGATCGTACACCTGGCTGCTACAACTCTTCATGTCAGGTGAGGATACTACAACCTGGCCGCAAAACTACTTCGTGTCAGGTGTGGATCCTACAACCTGGCTGCTAACAACAACCTCTTCATCGTTCAGGTGTGGAGCCTACAACCTGGCTGCTACAACTCTTCATGTCATGTGTGGAAATCCTACAACCTGGCAGTCTACAACTCTATGATGTCAGGTGTGGATCCTAAACCAGCCTGCTACAACACATCTTTGTCATGTGGTGGAATCCCAACTAACCAGGTTTGTGCTGCTACAACTCTTGATGTCAGTGTGGATAATACAACCAGGCCGCTACAACTCTTCATGTCAGTTGTGGACCTACCACTTGCCTGTACAACGCTTCATTCAGGTGTGGTTACTACACGCTGGCCGCTTACAAAACTCTTCATGTCAGGTGTGGAGTCTACAACCTGGCCGCTACAATCTTCATGACAGGTGTGGATTTCCTACAACCTGCTGCTGACAACTCTGATGTCAGGTGTATCTCCAACCTGGCCTGCTACAAACTCTTGTTGAGTCAGGTGTGGATCCTACAACCTGCCGGCTACAACTCTTCTTGTCAGTGTGGAACCTACAACCTTGCTGCTATACAACTCTTGATGGTCAGGTGTGGATACTACAACCTGGCCCTACAACTCCTCAAGTCAGTGTGGATCCTACACCCAGGCCGCTACAACTCTTCAATGTCAGGTTGGATCCTCAACCTGCCCTGCTACAACTCCTCATGTCAGTGTGGATCTACAACCAGGCTGCTACAACTCTTCATATCAGGTGTGGATACTACAACCTGGCCGCAACAACTCTTCATGTCAGGTGTGGATCCTACAACCTGGCTGCTACAACTTTGTTAATGTATCTAAAACTGTTTGTTGTTTTATGTATTAGTTTGTTGCTCTAGTGTTTCCATATTTTACCGTGTTGTGTTGTATGTTCTTGTGCGGTACTTGTGTAATGTTGTACTGTATGTTACTGTATTTTTATGTATTACAGCACTGTTCTACTGTATGTTACTGTATTTTTATTATGCATTACTGTAAAGTTCTACTGTATGCTACTGTATTTTTATTATGTATTTCTGCACTGTTCTACTGTATGTTACTGTATTTTATTATAGTATTACTGTAAAGTTCTACAGAATGTTAACTGTCTTTTTATTATTATACTAAACTGACAACAGTTCTACTGTCTGTTTACTGTATTTTTGTGAATGTATTACTGCACTGTCTACTGTAATGTTACTGTATTTCCATTATATATTACTGTGCTGTCTACTGTCTGTTACTGTAATTTTTTATATGTATACTGAACTGTTTCTACAGCATTTTTTATTGTGTATTGCGTATTATTATGTTTCTATCTTATTTTCTTAAGTTCAACTTTATTGTTCTTATTTCATTCTAACTTATTGGTTCTTAAGTTCAATCTTCACTTATTGTTTCTTAAGTTCAATCTTACTTATTGTACTTATTCAATCTTATTGTTCTTAAGTTCAATCTTATTTATTGTTCTTTAAGTTCAATCTTACTTATGTTCTTAAGTTAATGTTACTTATTGTTTCATTAAGTTACAATCTACTATTAGTACTTAAGTTCATCTTACTTATTGTTCTTAATTTCAATCTTACTTATATTGTTCTTCCTCAAGTTCTATCTTACTTATTGTTCTAAGTAATTTACTATACGTTGTGTTTATACTACGCTTCTCTGTATTTATGTATGTTATTTATTATGATTTACTTTACGTGTGTTATTGTACTGTTTACCTCTTCTGTTTTGTGTTATTCTGGCTGTTTTTTAATGTTCTTTTAGGCTACTACCTACACTTCTTGTAAATGCATTAGCTGTTCTTCCCTGTTGCTTAATTTTTATGTGTATTTACCGTTATTGCATGTTAATCATTCTTGCTGTAATATTGAGTTAAGTTGAAGGTTGCATATTGTTATTGAGATCAGCACAGTAAACTTTCCTCACTGTAACTTCCACCAACAGTTGTCTCAAATATTAACATTCATGTCATCATCCCATGACTCACGTCCCCCAAAACAATTCACAACAAAAATTATTGACAAAGAAAAATAAATCTTCCCATCATAGTCTCGTTCTGCGTACATATATTGTGTCAGTCACTGCCACTACCTGGGCCTAGTTTAGTTCTTGTTACTATCCTCTATACTGCTGTTTTTAGCAGTTGATATCTTGTTTTACTATACCGATAAATAAGTCCAAGTACTTCACAACAAATCATTTATTTGTTTTGTTATTCATGTCTGTTACAAGAAGAAAAGAAGTAAATGAAAGCAGATATAATTATACAGAACGAAATTTCTGTTTACGATAGTTTAAATGTTTGTCCCAATTATAGCTGATGTCATGATCAATTTAGTAGCGACGGTAGTTTTAGTTTTCCCAACATCAGTGACGTCACTGTGGTTCACTGTTGTTAAGAAGTTTTCAAAAGTATTCCTTCCAATATAAATGATTACTTTCCATTTGAGTTGGAGTCACTGTGGTAACATTATCAACAGACTCGTAAGGCATAATAGTGTTCACTATCAAAATATACCCGTTTACAGTAATCAAAAAGAACTTTCAAATTAAGATGTAAATTGGTGCACAAAACAAAAAAACGAACACTTGTGAATACTCTTAGAAAGATAGTGATTAAACCCTAAATAATTAAAAAAATAATTTAAAAAGACTATCTTGCTAGTAATTCTTCCACTGCTTCATTTCTTTTCACCATTTCCTTTGCTAACAAAAACAACAATGACCATCAAAAACATTTAAGAAAAGCTCTTTGAGAAAAAAGTAGTCTCTCAGTGTCGGAGGAACAGATCTTGGTGACAAAAGAATTTTTAGCAGAACAATTCGAAGCTAACAACGCGTCTTTTTGTTACGGTCTCTATAAACTTCCATTATGGGAGTATGGTAAGCAGAAACTGAAGCCAAGATAACGTGCCTAATTGTGTGCAATAAATTTATCAATTACTTTGTTTTAATAGCAAAAATTAAGTAACAGGAGTTCAAAAGTTAGTTTACAAGCTCCAAACATCAACCAGTAAGTATCATCCATAGAGTATGATAAATAAGACCACAAGTTCAAAAAACCGCTTCGGTATCCTTACTGTGAAAACAGTTCGCCACACAGTGGCGTTATCATCTAGTACAAAGAAGAATGGTGAAAAATCAGTTTGAGTTTTAGGTAATCAGTCACCTCAGCCTGGGACATCGATGAAAACAGCCATCAATCTTGAAAAGAAAACAGAATAGGAGAGAATGAAAGAATTAACATGCTACTATAATGTCAGCATCACTTCTTCGTGCATATTCTATATTCTTTTCAACGAATTGATGGACTTAAATAATACCTTGACTCCAACTGAAGACAGATTACCTCAACTCTCTCTGAACGGGCGGAACGTTTCCACAATAAAGATACCCAGTGTTGCACAGTGTTTAATTTATCAGATCTTTGTCGGTTTCTCTAAGGCCATTTATCAACACTCACATATCAACCCTCACCACTCATTTTGGGTCACCATACTAGAGAATGAAATGAATGCACTTAGAGAAATTTCAACAGAATTAAATCATAATTATCATAATATAAGCATCTTTTCCCATACGAGGACCGACAGACAGTCTTGAACCTTCACTCCAAGACCTAAAATTAAGAGATATTAACATTAGGTATATACGTAAAGGACAAACAAAGGCAATACACATAAGACCGAAGGAAATTGAGTCTGGAAAGAACCAAAATAATGGTTAAAAATTGAAAAATTTATATTACAATGTACGTAGGAAATACAGGTTTGAAAGTTGTCGGCGAGTGTAACGATGCTAATTAAAGTAATCATAGAGGCTAAAACCATCGAGAAATTTAAAATAGTTAGATAAATAAAAAGTGTGGAAAGGTTTGTGGGGTAGTTTTGGAAATAGGTTGGAGAAAATAAGAAGGTGGAATGATTGGTTTTGAATGGTCCTGCCTGTATGGGCCAGTGGGCCTCATGCAGTTTTCTTCCATACTATGCTATGATGTGAAGTTAATGAGAGAATTATATCAGATGCGATCAGACAGGACTACAAAAGAGACTAGACAGGCTGGAGGCGAGGTCCTGCACTGGCTCTAAGAATTTAACCCGCAAAATGCAAAGTCATGAAGCTCGGCGAAAGGCAAGAAGACCGTAGACAGAGTATATGCTAGTGGCCAAAGAGCTGCAAAACCTCACCAAGTAGATCTAGGGTGACGTAATACCGAGATCATCATCCGGAAGAACACATTAACCAATAACTGCTCGGCATATGGGCGCCTGCAAACCTGAGAAAGCGTTATCCGATACCTCAGTAGTAATCATTCAAGACTGTACACTGTGTACAACAAGGCTCATAATGGAGTCCTCTGCACCAGTATGGAACTCTCACACCTGGTCAAACACGTCAAAAATTAGAGAATGATGTGCAAAGATTTGTAACAAGGGCTGGTTTCCCCAGAAGCAAAAGAGGAATATCCTACGAAGAAAAGTTAAAGGGAAATCGGCCTGACAACACTGAGGACAGGAGGGTTAGGAAGACATGAAAACAAATAAAACAAGGGGCTCAATTGGAAATTGAAGACTCAGATGAGTCAAAGGGATGTTAGGATGTATTCTTCAGCCATAGAGTATGTTAGAAAGTGGAATAGAACTGGCAAGGTGTATATTTTTTTTTTGTAAGTTGATGCAGGCACCATACATTGTTTTAAGACGAGGTATGATGAAGCTCATGGAGTGGGGAGAGGGAGGACCCAGTAGTGGTCAGTGAAGAGGCGGGGCCAGGAGCTGAGCCTCGACCCATGCAACCACAAAAAGGTGAGTACACACACAATCACACACAAGCAGGCACGTAAATTACAACGCATAAAATACTCTCGTCCAAGTGCTGAACAAGAATGTAGATACAAATTCCCAAGTACACCTTAACTGTGTTAATTATTCTGAGCCTTATATCACTCACACTTGTGTGCGACATTCTCATGCGCATAACTGCTGTCTCACACATGTGTGCACATTCTCATGCGCATAACTGCGTTGTCTCACACATGTGTGCACATTCTCTTGCGGATATCTGCAGTCTCACACTTGTGTGCACATTCTCATGCACATATCTGCGCTGTCTCACACTTGTGTGCACATTCTCATGCGGATATCTGCACTGTCTCACACTTGTGTGAACATTCTCATGCGGATATCTGCGCTGTCTCACACATGTGAGCACATTCTCATGCACATATCTGCGCTGTCTCACACTTGTGTGCACATTCTCATGCGCATATCTGCGCTGTCTCAAACTTGTGTGCACATTCTCATGCATCAACTGCGCTGCTCACACTTGTGTGCACAAGTCACTCGCATATATCAGCGATGTCTCAAACATGTGTGCACAATCTCATGCGCCAAATCCTGCGCTGTCTAACACTGTGTGCTCATTCTCATGCGGATATCTGCACTGTCTCACACTTGTGTGAACATTCTCATGCGGATATCTGCGCTGTCTCACACTTGTGTGCACATTCTCATGCACATATCTACGCTGTCTCACACATGTGAGCACATTCTCATGCACATATCTGCGCTGTCTCACACATGTGAGCACATTCTCATGCACATATCTGAGCTGTCTCACACATGAGCACCATTCACATGCACAATCTTGTAGCTGTCCTCACACATGTGAGCACATTCTCATGGCACATATCTGCGCAGTCTCACACTGTGTGAACATTCTCATGCGCAATCTGCGCTGTCTCGACACTTGTGTGAACATTCTCATGCACATTATCTGCGCTGTCTCACATTTGGGTGCACGTTCTCATGCACATACTGCGCTGTCTCACACATGTGAGCACACTCCCATGCACATATCGGCGCTGTCTCACCCATGTGAGCACATCCATGCACCATATCTGCCGCTGTTCCCACACATGGAGCACATTCCCATGCACTAGCTGCGCTGTCTCACACATGGTGAGCAAATCATTCCCTATGCACATATCTGCGCTGTCTCACACATGTGAGCACATTCTCATGCACACATCTGCGCTGGTCTCACACTTTTGTGAGAAACATTCTCATGCGCATATCTGCGCTGGTCTCACACTTGTGTGAACATTCTCAATGAACAGATCTGTGCTTCTCACATATGTGTGCACATTCTCAAGCACATATCTGGCCCTGTCTCACACAATGTGTGCACATTCTCATCTCATATCTGCGCTTCTCACACTTGTGTTAACATTCTCCAGCACAAATCTGCGCTGTCGCACACTTGTGTGCACATTCACAAGCACATATCTGCGCTGTCTCACACAATGAACACATTCTCATGCACAATCTGTGCTGTACTCACACATGAGTTGAGCACATCCTCATGCGCAATCTGCGCTGTCTCCACACAGGTGTTCACATTCTCATGCACATATCTGTGGCCTGTCTCCACACATGTGTGTACATTCTCATGCCACATATCTGCGCTGTCCTCACACATGTGTGCACTTCTCATGCACATACGGCTGTCCCCTCAAATGTATCACATTCTCACTCATATCTGTGCTGTCTCACACCGAGTGCACATTCTCATGCACATAGCTGCGCTGTCTCACACATTGAGCACATTCTCATGCACATATCTGTGCTGTCTCACACATGTGTGCACATTTTCTCATGCACATATCTGCGCCGTCTCACACATGTGAACACATTCTCATGCACAATCTGCGCTGTCTCACACTTGTGTGAACATTCACAGCGCATAATCTGCGCTGTCTCACACATGTAGCACATTCTCATGCACACATCTGCGCTGTCTCAGCACTTTGAGAACATTCTCATGCACATATCAGCGCTGTCTCACACAAGTGAGCACAATCTCATCACACATCTCGCTGTCACACACTAGAGTTGTGGTGAAATTCTCATGCGCATATCTGCGCTGTCTCACACTTGTATGAACATTCTCATGAGCATATTGCGCTGTCTCACACATGTGAGACACATACACATGCACACATCTCTCGTCTCACATTGTGTTGAACAATCTCAGCGCATATCTGCCCTGTCTCACAACATTGTGTGAACATTCCTCATGCACAATCTGTGCTGTCTGCACACATTGGTGCACATCCTCATGCACATATCTGTGCTGTCCTCACACATGTGTGCACTTTCTCCATGCACATATCTGCGCTTCTCCACACAATGTGTCACATTCTTCATGCACATATCTGTCGCTGGTCTCACACTTGTGTGAACATTTCCTCCATGCACATATCTGCGCTGTTTCACACATGGTGCACATTCTCATGCACTATCTGCGCAGTCTCCAGTTGTTACACCAAAACACTAACATTTTTTTAAACCCCAAAAAAACTAACATGTTTTACACCAGAACACTAACATGTTTTTACCCAAACACAAATTTTTGTTACACCCAGAACACAAACATTTTTTTACACCGAACACTACATGTTTTACACCAGAACACTAACATGTTGTTACACCAGAACACTAACATGTTGTTACACCAGAACACTAACACATTGTTACACCAGAACACTAACATGTTGTTACACCAGAACACTAACATGTTGTTACACCAGAACACTAACATGTTGTTACACCAGAACACTAACATGTTGTTACACCAGAACACTACAATAAAAAACTAAACCAGTTCAGTTACTCATAAAATAAGTATTAATGTATAGAGATACGTACAGTAACACACAAGTAATACAGTAACACACAAATACAATAACACTGCAGTGTCAGAGACATTAATAAGAAGGTCTGACGGTTAAGTTATAAGAGAGGTCGCCGCTGTAATTCTTTTTGTCAAGAGTTCGAATCTGAGTTTGAATATTTTTTTTCATTAGTGGAGTTTTATTTGTGTGTGTTGTGTACTCACCTATTTGTACTCACCTATTTGTGGTTGCAGGGGTCGAGTCATAGCTCCTGGCCTCGCCTCTTCACTGATTGCTACTAGGTCCTCTCTCTCCCTGCTCCCTGAGCTTTATCATACCTCGCCTTAAAACTATGTATGGTTCCCGCCTCCACTACGTCACTTTCTAGGCTATTCCACGGCTTGACTACTCTATGACTGAAGAAATACTTCCTAACATCCCTTTGATTCATCTGAGTCTTCAACTTCCAATTGTGACCTCTTGTGTCTGTGTCCCATCTCTGGAACATCCCGTCTTTGTCCACCTCGTCTATTCCGCTCAGTATTTTATATGTCGTCATCATGCTCTCCCCTGCCCCTCCTGGCCTCCAGTGTCGTCAGGCCGATTCCCTCAACCTTTCTTCGTAGGACAATCCCCGTAGCTCTGGGACTAGTCTTGTTGTAAACCTTTGCACTTTCTCTAATTTCTTGACGTGCTTGACTAGGTGTGGATTCGAAAACTGGTGCTGCATACTCCAGTATGGGCCTGACGTAAATGGTATACAGAGTCTTGAACGAATCCTTACTGAGGTATCGGAACGCTATCCGTTTGGTTTGAGAGGCGCCCGTATGCTGCAGCAGTTATCTGATTGATGTGCGCCTCAGGAGATATGCTCGGTTATACTCACCCCCAGATCTTTTTCCTTGAGTGAGGTTTGCAGACTTTGGCCATCTAAACTATATTGTGTCTGCGGTCTTCTTTGCCCTTCCCAATCTTAATGACTTTGCATTTGGCAGGGTTAAACTAAGGAGCCAGTTGCTGGACCAGGCTTGTAGCATGTTCCGGGTCTCTTTGTAGTCCTGCCTGATCCTTATCCGATTTGATTCTTCTCATTAACTTCACATCATCTGCAACAAGGACACTTCTGAGTCTATCCCTTCCGTTATGTCTTTCCCACATATACCAAGAACAGCCCCATTCCAGACTGACCCCTGTGGAACCCCGCTTGTCACAGGCGCCCACTCTGACACCTCGTCACGTACCATGACTTGTTGTTACCTCCCTGTCAGTATTCTCAGATCCATTAAAGTGCCTTTCCTGTTATGTGTGCCTGATCCTCTAGCTTTTGCAGTAACCTCTGTGAGGAACTGTGTCGAAGGCCTTCTTGCAGCCCAAAAAAAAATGCAGTCGATCCACCCCTCTCTCTCTTGTCTTACTTCTGTCACCTTGTCATAAAACTCTAGTAGGTTTGTGACACAGGTTTTTCCCTCCTGAAACCATGCGGCTGTCAATTATACACTTGTTTTTTTTTCCAGGTGCTCCACCACTCTCCTCCTGATGATCTTCTCCATGACCTTGCATACTATACACGTTAGTGATACAGGCCTGTAGTTTTAGTGCCTCATTTTCTGTCTCCTTTTTAAAAAAAATGGGACTACATTTGACATCTTCCAAAACCTCGGGAGTTGCCCAGTTTCAAATGATGTGTTGAAGATCTTTGTTAAGGGTTACACACAATATCTCTGCCCCTCTTTAAGGACCCATGGAGAGATGTTGTCTGGCCCCCACCGCCTTTGAGGTGTCAAGTTTGCATAGCAGCTTCTTCACCTCCTCCTTGGTTATATGTCCCCGTCATCCAGCACTTGCTGTGCACCCCCCTGCTCTGATTTCCTGGAGTCCTACTGGTTCCACTGTAAAAAACTTCTTTAAATCTCGTGTTGAGCTCCTGACATACCTCCGGTCGTTTCTTGTGAATTCCCCCATCCCCCTTTCCCAGTCTGATTACCGGGTCCTTGACTTTTTGTTTTCCTCCTAATGTGGCTGTACAACAGCTTGGGGGTCAGTTTTGACTTTCGATGCTATGTCATTTTCGTATTGCCGCTGAGCCTCCCTACTTATCTGTGCATATTCGTTTCGGGCTCTTCGGCTAATCTCTTTATTTCCCCTGATTCTCGTCTTCTGTACCTTTTCCATTCTCTATTTACACCTAGTTTTTGCCCCCTAGACCTTGGGTGAACCAAGGACTCGTTCTGTTCTTCCCTTTATTTCTGTTTCCCTTGGGAACAAACCTCTCCTCTGCCTCCTTGCATTTTGTTGCGACATAGTCCCATCATTTCTTGTACTGGTTTTCCTGTCAGTTCCCTCTCCCACTGAATGTCTTGAAAGAATTTCCTCAAGCCTGAGTAGTTCCCCCTTTTGTAGTTTGGTTTTCCCACCCTTTTTCCTGCTGCTCTCTCCACTTGGACTCAACATGTAGTCGAAGCACAGAACCACATGATCACTAGCTCCCAGGGCCTTTCATAAATGATATCCTCGATGTCAGAACTACTCAAGGTGAATACAAGGTCCAGTCTTGCTGGTTCATCCTCTCCTCTCTCTCTGGTAGTGTCTCTAACATGTTGATGAAAGAGGTTTTCCAGTACCACATCCATCATCTTGGCTCTCCATGTTTGGGGACCCCCCATGGGGCTCCAGGTTTTCCCAGTCAATCTCCTTGTGATTGAAATCACCCATAACTAGTAACTTTGCTCCCCCATGTGTGCTCTCCTGGCCACCTCGGCTAGTGTGTCGACCATTGCTCTGTTCTCTAATCGTATTCTTCTCTTGGCCCCTCCTGCAGTTCTGTGGTGGGTTGTACATTACTGCAATTATCACCTTATGTCCCTCAGACAATTGTTTCCTACTAAGTAGTCCCTTTCGCCCGTGCCGTCCATTCCTACCATTTCTCCAAAACCCCCCCTGGTTTTTAATGAGCAGTGCAACTCCTCCTCCTCCTCTCCTCCCACTGTCCCTTTTCCCGAGGATTTGATATCCGGATGGGAAAAATTGAATCTGTTATTATTCTTGTGTGTTGTGTGGTGTGGTTTGTGTGTGTGTGTTTTGTTTTGTGTGTGTGTGTGTGTGTGTGTGTGTGTGTGTGTGTGTGTGTGTGTGTGTGCGTGTGTTGTGAGGCGTGTACATTTGTTTAAAATACTAGAAATACTGAAAGGGGAGGATTATATGCATAGTTTTAAAAAAATGAATGTGTATGTTTGTTACAGATGATGTGTGTGGTTCTTTTTTCGTGCGTCTGTATGTGTGATGTGTGTGTATAATGTGTTTGTAGAAATACAGAATAGACTGTATGGAAGAGTGCGAGCTTGTGAACCTTTGTGTACCACGAAAACAAAGATCAATAACAAGAACAAAATAACCGGCAACAATTAATTAGTTACCATGCAGTGAACACACAGGTTCACACACCCACACTAATCTACGCACATAAAAGCTTTCACAAAAACACTTACACAGCTAAATAATTGAACAAGCTAATAAATGACATAGGTACAATATTAAATATAAATATATGTTCCAAATTTTCACTAAGTGGCCAGTTCTTGGTGGACGAACTGTGATAGAGATCTCTCATGTCTCAGGTAGTCGACGTTCGAGTCTGTCCAGGAGGATGTTATTACAGAGCGCAGATTATCTGCGTGTCTCCTCTGTAATAACATCTACCTCTGTATACTGATATTAATACACTTGTGTAGGAATATCATGTATGGACAGGCTTCAAGGCTGGCTAAAACTGCTGACCTCAGGGAAGTGGTGAAGGGTGAAAAACCTGGAACCACGGACATTTGGGGGGGGACTTGCTGACCTCAGGGGAAATGGTGAATGTGAATACCTGGAATCACGGACCTGGGGTGGGACTTTCTGACCTCAGGGAAGTGGTGAAGGTGAATACATGGAAACCACGGACCTGGGTGGGACTTGCTGATCTCAGGAAGTGGTGAAGGGTGAATACCTGGAACCACGGACCTGGGTCGGACTGCTGACCTCAGGGAAATGGTGAAGGTGAATACCTGGAACCACGGACCTGGGGTGGGAAATTGCTGACCTCAGGGAGGTGGTGAAGGGTGAATACCTAGAACCACGGACCTGGGGGGACTGCTGACCTCAGGGAAGTTTGAAGGGTGAATACCTGGGAACCAGGGGGTATGGAGAACACTTGGAACTACAGACCTGGGGTGGGACTTGCTGACCCCGGGGAAGTGGTGAAGGGTGTGTATCGGAACCACGGACCTGAGGTGGGACTTGCTGACCTCAGGGAAGTGGGAACCCGGGGGAACCCCCTGGAACCACGAACCGGGGTGGGACTGCTGGGCCTCAGGGAAGTGGAGAAGGGTGTATACCTGGAAAACCCCGCACCTGGGATGGACTGCTGACCTCAGGGAAGTGTAAAGGGTGTAGGATGAACACTTGGAACTACGGACCTGGGGTGAGAAATGCTAACTTGGGGGATGGGACTGGGTGAGGCATCACCCAGACTTCAAGGGAAGGGAAGACATCCGGGGGCCCACGGATGAATTCCCAGGGAAAACTTAATGCAGGTGTTGAGATTACTGAGTGTAGGATAGGAAGTGTAGGGTAGGGAAATGAGGAAGGGAGACTATCTGAGGGGAACACAGATGGGGCCCTGGACCATGAGCCTGCGGAAAGCTTAGATGCAGGATTACTGAGTGTAGGATAGGAAGTGGGAAAGAGAGAATATCTGAGTGGACACAGATGGACTCTTGGACTCATGAACCTGGGGAAAGCTTAGATGCAGGATTACTGAGTGTAGGATGGAAAGTGGGGAAGGGAGAAATCTGAGGGACACAGATGGACTCCTGACCAGAGCCGGAAAACTTGATGCAG
>NW_026505168.1:0-18070 GCF_026875155.1 Cherax quadricarinatus
TTCAAAAAAATTCCTGGACATAATTGAAACAGTAAACTAGTACAAAAGGATGGGGAAACAGTCCCAACCTAGGAGTAGGTGCGAAACAGCACCATATTTCGTGGAGATTCTGAAGCAGAAGAAAGAATCCTGGCGCTTATATAGTAACGTCAGGTGTAGCAGACGAGGGCATATTCACTGGTAGGCGGGATTCCCCAGTGGAAGTAGGTCCTTCCCAAAGAGATGGGTTAGTAGTAGTAGTAGATGTCGTAGTCGTGAAGGTTATGTACATGCCCTCAGAATTAAGATTCCATGATGTTGCAGTGTCTGACAAGTTGTGTACGAATGGTATATAATACCGACAAGATGAGAGTAAGACACATGTGCAACATCTGGGGACTGATTACCTCATCTTCTGTACATAGTTCTACTGTCTTCAAGTTATGTCCTAGAATTTGTATTGATAAAGCCACTGGAGGGGCGAAACGTTCTACAATAAAGATACCCAGATGTTGAAACATGTGTTTTTACTCTCATCTTGTCCGGTATTATATACCATTCGTACAAAACTTGTCAGACACTGCAACATCATGGAATCCTTAATTCTGAGGACATGCAATAACCTTCACGAACGACATCTACTACTACAACTAACCCATCTCTTTGGGAAGGACCTACTTCCACTGGGGAATCCCGCCTACCAGTGAATATGCCCTCGTCTGCTACACCTGACGTTACTATATAAGCGCCAGGATTCTTTCTTCTGCTTCAGAATCTCCACGACTATGGTGCTGTTCGCACCTACTCCTAGGTTGAGGGACTGATTACCTCATCTTCTGTACATAGTTCTACTGTCTTCAAGTTATGTCCTAGAATTTGTATTGATAAAGCCACTGGATGGCGAAACGTCTACAATAAAGATACCCAGATGTTGCACATGTGTCTTACTCTCATCTTGTCGGTATTATATACCATTCGTACACAACTAGTCTCAGCTTGACACTGCTGAGTCACTGTAAGTAATGTTATACATGTGGAGAAAATTTCTCCAGGAGGGGGGTATCAGCCCCCTTCAGCTCCTTTCAGCACTTTTCAGCCCTGAGGGGCCCAGCCCTCTCAGAAGGGGCAAATATCTTGTTTACTGCTACAGCGAGCAATTGATCGCAGATGCAGTACGAGTATGCGACGTGGTCAAGCGACCGCCGCTCCTTGCAGTCCAGTGTTGCAGAGTGTATTTTAATAAGAGACAGTACATCTCTTACCTTAGCAGGACAATTAAGGAAAATCCTGCTCCCACTTTATTACCATGGTAAAGATAGTGGACATTGTTGTCTAGGCTTAAGACAGCAAGATTTAAACATTCTGCTTTTGCCTCAGGAGGAAGTGGCAAGGAAGCAAAGGTACTATGTCAGCTTTCGTTTGTGCGGGGCAGTAATGGCGTGGGGGTGCTGTGGCGTCTTCAGATTACTTTTGCTCTACTGAGAGGTGACACTGACGCCAGGAAACAAAAAGAAACGATCTGTGCGTTAGTGTGAACAAAGTGTTCATAAAACACAATAAACACTTAAGAGAAGTGTGATCAGCTTCTTTAGTGATAAGATTGTGAACAATAAGACAAATCTTGTGGAACATAGTGTACCAGTGTGCATATTCCTAGACTATGGAAGGACGTGGACATGCAAGGACACTTCAGCTTCTATAAGTCACCGATACCTGTCGAAGGTGTGAAGAACACCATAGCTCATGCTACAAGAGCAAGGTAGGTTACGAATTTCTTGTAGTACAGGGGACTGTGCAGTTCTTGAGTCACAAGGAGTTTGTAATCAACCTATAGTCGGCAGTTAGGTGCAGACTTTTGAGTCCACACAAGTAAGTTTGTCAGCCATCAGTGAATGAAATATGCTGACATAACACCCCATAGGGGTAATTTATTGTTTACATAATATGATCTATTCCAGCCCGTTGAGAGATGATCATGACAACAATTCAAGACCTCGTCTGCATGGGCGGCTGTGTAGACGATTTGCTGTCTTTTATCAGCTAAGTGTTCCCTTATTTAATATTATAAATTATATCTTAGTTGGTAATACCATTTCTCAACAATACACTTCATTCACTAAAAAATATAAATGTCACTGTATAACTGTAAATCACACGTATATTTCTTACAGATATATAAATGTCACTGTTAATATATTTGAAAGCTTACACTTTATATAGTTTCCTTTAATATAACAGTTAAATCTATAAGAGACAATATAAACACAATCTCATCTCTTAATTTCTGTCTATAAACATTATAAATACTATGTGTATATACACTCAGACAAACTGAATGTTGAGAAATGGTTTACCAGCTAAGTTTATAGTTTTAAATATAGGGAAAACAGCTTAGAAAGACAGCTCATCGCCTGCACAGCTGCCCCTGCGACGAAGTCATGAGAAGCTGTCGAAGTCACTTCACAACGGGCTCTAATATATCATATTATGTTATGTATGATAAATTACCCCTAGGGGGTGTTATGTCAGCATATTTCATTCACTGATGGCTGACGTATGTACTTGTGTGGACTCAAAAGTCCGCACCTCACTGCCGATATAGGTTGATTACTGTTACGCAGAAATGTGGATAGCTGGGGGCTTGATGCCTTGTCTACGGGCAAAGGTAAAAGTTACTCACATCTCAAGCCCAAACCGGCCACCCAGGGCTATCCCAGTCAAAACAGAAAGCGCTAAACTAGTATGTGTACTTAAAGGGGTTGGGTAACAGAGGGGTTTGGAAAAATCCCAATTAGGAAAATATATCTATTTAGTCACCATAACATAACATAACGAAACCCCTTTAAATCCTAAACCCCCAAATAAAGGGTACAAAAAACAACAGTGGCTGGGAGGCCCAGCCACCAAACCCACTTTTCCTAGTCAGCCCCGGGCCCCCACTCTACCCCCAAACCTCATTTCTTTTTTCCCTCACCCCTCCCCCCAGCACCCGCCCATGTTGAGCCTGGGTAAAACATACAGGTAAACCCTATGGGGAGCCTATGGTTTAAAAAGTTGGTAAACAAAAGGGTTTGCATAACTACAAAACTTTTTTTAAAATCCCAAGCACCCTCCGCCCCACCCTTTTACACACCATGCAAAAGTCACGTAAACCCCCCAAAAACCACCTTACCCGCATCCCCAAAAACATCCTTGGAAAATAAATCTTAACAGAATTTCTTTAAAATTTTTACATTTGAGTCCCTTTACATTTTTCCCCCAAATGCACATTTCAATTATAAAAATTATTTTTAAAAACTTTTAATATTCAAAATATTAGGGCACACTTCTAACAATTTTCATTACGATGTCATGCAGAACCTTGATAACACCCCCCCCCAGACCTTAGGTCCCACTCTGCTAGGGGGGGTCCCTAGGGGACACCGCTAGGCGAAAAGAAAAAAAAGAAAATAACCCCCACATAAAGGCCCTGGGGCCCAACAGGAAAAAAATGATAACGGGGGGAATGTAAACCATAAAATTTCACGGTCTTTTGGTACTAAAATTTTGCCAATTTCCCAAAATGAGATACTAGATTGCAGCCCTTAGGGAAACTCGCCGAACAAAAAAAGTGTTCAAGTTCTAGGGCCCACGAGCCCCAAGTCACACTCTTAGACACTTTTTTTGGGAAAAGTCACCTTTAAAAACACAGCGCTGGCCAGGCCTGGCTTTGGGATGCTTTTTACCAAAATTTACTTTCCGAAAAAATTAAAAACCGAGCAAGTAAACTTTGTACAAAAGTCCCCCTGGGGGAATCCCATTTTATGAAAAAAAACACCAAAGTTGAAAAGGCAGACAAACTTTTGGTGCCACCAAAAAAAAAATTTTTTTAAACAGTAAGTACATTTTCCAGGATTTTCAAAGAAAAAGAAAAAAAATTTTTTTTACATTTTAAAAATTTCCTGAAAAAAGAAACACCCAAATTACCACCCCCCTTCTCACAGCAATCTTTGTAAACAAAACTGGTTCCCCAGGGGGACACACCTTTTGCGAGATCAGGAGGAAACAGGAGGGGGAAAATATCAGCCCCTAAAAAAAACAATGGGTGGAAGGCACAAAAAATCTTGTTGTGGGGACTCCCGGCCTTTTAAAACCCTGGAGTCATCACTAAAGCCCCCCAAAAAGGTGGCCTCCCAGGCCCGCCCACCTACATTTCATTCCAAGGCCCCGGGAGTCCCCCCAGGGGTTTGACCCAAAAAGGAAAAATTAAAAAAAGAGTCCGGGGAAAACCCAAAAACCTCGATAAAAAGCAGGGAAAAAAAACGTGGAGGGCATCACCGCCAGTCCCACAATTCACTAAAACGTTGGGCCCAAAACGCCCCTATCCCCAACATAAACGGGAGGCAAGGCATTCCACCCAAACACCTAAAAAACGTAGTATACCTTCCCCCGGGGCATGGCCTTTGATGTGATACCCCACAAAATACACAACAGGGGGGGAATCCTGATACCTCCAGTCCAGCTCAATTTCCCTTCTCCTTTGGGGGGGCCCGGGGTTTCCCTACTTTTCTACCGCAAATCCTGCAAAATAAAAAAAGAAAAAGTGATTATGCATACATCGTGATTTTAAAACCCACAAGACAAGGTTTTAAAGAAACCCAAATTTCTCCGCCCCCTTCCATAATGAATAACAAGATTAAGAATTTTGAGAAAAAAAAGGGGCCACCTTGTAAGTCTCTGATTGTGGTCCCTCTTTTAAGTGAAGGAAAAAAAAAGGAATTGGCCCATTTAAAAAACATTTTTAATAGGGGGGAAAAGATAAAGAAATATGCACCTCAAAATTTTTGCACTCCCAAACACTAAAGAAAGGAGCCCCCTTTTTTCTATGGGGGTATAATTTTTTGGGGTGCCTGTCCCTTTTGCTGAGAAGCAGCCGAGGGGAATTACTTCTCCTGTTTTCCCGGGAACAAAAATGCCCCAAACCCTCTGTTTTTCTTTTTGAAAAACCCCGGGGTGGGAAAACTCGGGTTTACACAAAAAAGATCTTGAGGGTTTTTGGCTACAAAAGGTACATGAACAGAGTTTTTAAAGTTACAAATACGGGTTTGTGCCCTTGGGAAAAACATGGTCATGGGAAGCGATGCCCCACCCCTGTTCATTCAAAAATTTGCATGGTTCTTAAAGAGGAGCCCAAAACCTTATTTTTTAATGTACCTGGCGGCAGTCAGTGCACGTTTTAAAGGGTTTATCCCCTTTAGTGTGAGCCCAGAAAAGCCCAAACGTCCCCCGACTCTCGCTGGATACAAAAAAAAGTCTCTAAAAATTTAAACACTTTCCTTCCAAAAAGGGAAAAACCTATTTCCCCCAGCTTACATAATCCCAGGTGGGGGACATTTCCCCCAAATTTGGGAAAAACCCCAAACCTCAGGGGGGTTAAAAATGGGCCCCATTTTTAAAGCACCCCAAAACCTTTTTTTTTTTTTTTTTTCCAAAAGGTGCACCAGGGGCGGGACCCAAAAACACTTAAACCAGTCTTTAAGACCCAAATTTTTCCCCCACAATCTCTTACAATTTCTGCTTACTTTTATCTTTCTAGGGGAACTTTATCCATCATCTTTTTTAAAAGTCACCAAACCCCAGTTCCTTTTTTACCCCTTCCCAGGCCCCGGCCCCAAGGGCCAACCCCATCATCCGGGCCTTCCAAAAAGTTTGGGCACCACCTCATAACCCCAAACGTCACCCGGGGGGGGACTGGCAGACGGGGTTTTGAAACTGTGCCATCGACCTCATCTTACCCAAGAATTTTCGGGAAAACCGAGAAAAAAAACACCCGGGGAAAAAACCCACCACCCTTCACGTAGCAATAAATTAAATTGATTCCAGGTGCTTCCCCACACAGTAATAAAAAGGGAGGGGAATTCCCTCCTCCCAGTCCTTCTGGCCCTTGGTTTTTAAAAAAACAAACATGCATTGCCTGGGAAAATGGGAAAACCATGGTGCTTTTTTTTGACTCCTGGGATGATATACTTTGGGTTTAAATTTTAAACCCTCAAGTGGGGACTCTCAAAACTACATGCCCTTTTTCATAAAAATTGACTTCTGGGGGGTTTGTGCAAACCCTAAGGGGAAAAAAATTTTCCCAGAAATCTAAAAAACCACCCCACAAAAAATTTTTTCAGAAAGGGACAGACTCTGGAAACCCTGTTAAAAAAGGAATTTAAAAAATTAAACACCGATTATTTAGCTCTTTCCGTCTTGACATTAAAAACCTTTCCCTTCAGAATCTTTTAAAAAATATGAAAAAGGACATTTTAAATTTAGTTCTGCCGCGGCCAGTAAGAAAGGCCCTTTTTTAAAAAAGAGTTTTGTCATTTGATCAACTCTGCAAAAAAAAACAGGGGTAAATTTGGGAAACCCAATCTCTGTGAAAATGATAAATGAATAGCTTTTCCGAAGGTCACAACCTTCCCGGGCCTCCTCACCCTGCTGAAAGGGTGGGGGATTTTTTTTCACATCGCCCCAAAGCCCACTTCTCAACCGATTTCCCGGGTTTGAGCCGGTTCATCACTGCTCAGAGTTTCCTGAGGTCAGACTCAATAAACCCGGCTCCCATGCCCAAACCACCCAACCAGGGGTTTTGCAGAAGGGTCACAGGGGGGGCCCAACAGCCCCTGCCTTTTTCCCCCTTTTTAGCCCCAAAAAGAAATTTTAAAAAATTTTCAGGAAACCGTTGCTCCAATTGGGTCATTACCACCTTGAAAAGCGGGGGGTTGAAAAACCAAACATTCCCCCACTTTTGGGGGAGTCCACAACTTTTTGTTCCCTATTAAAAAGGTCAACTCCGGGCAAAAGGACTTCTTCTGCAAACCTACAGGTAGGTCCCCGGGATGGTCACGGGATACCCATAACCTTGCACTGGATTTCCTGTAGGGACCCCTTTTTTCCCTTTTAAAGAAAAATTTTCCAACCCGGGGTTGGTTAGGTGTCACCCGACACGGGCCCAATACACCCCTGCGAAGAAAGGTGTATGTGCTCAAGTGCCCCTTCAAAGACATAACCCCCGTGACCCTACCTTCTTTTTTGGTTTGTTAGACCACAGTGGGCTTACTTGTGCCTTCTTTCCGAGGGTCAAAGACGCTGGTTTCTTTGGATCCCTTGGGGGGCAAGACTGCAATCCCAAGCCACTTCTGTTGAAATGGGTTGTATTTAGGGGGGAAAAGGGCATCGTCGAAAAAGGGCCCTGGTTCCAAAGCATCTTTCCACAATTTGGTTTTACAGGTGGGCCCGGTTTTTTTGCAATATGTACAGTGAAAAGGGTTTTTAAAAGGCCCCCCTTCCCCAATTTGACCTATTTGGGCCCCCTTTGGGGTTCGGGGGAAAAACTGGGATCGTCCCCCCTGTTCCTTGTAGTTCCTGGACCGTGAAAGCGGTTTAAAAACCCCCCTTTCGAGGGGGGGGTTTACGGGAAAAATTAGGGTTTTTAAAACCTTTGGTTATTGGGCCCTGAAAAATTGGGTGGCTAAAAACTTCTGAAATTCTTTTCCCTTTATTGGTGGGTGGAGAAAACTTACCATTATTAGTATGTGGGGTGGGGTAACTACTACCAAATTTTTGGTTAGCTAAAAATCTGTAAACCCAGCTCTAAAGCATTTTTAAAAAATAAATCAAGACCCTTCTCCTAAAGATATCCCTTTAAAGGTCAGAAGGAAACATTTCCCAAAAGATCCCTCTAAAAAATTTTTAAAGATAATTACACCTTCAAAATTTTCCTCCCACCCCCTTTTGGGGGGACACCACCTATTTAAAAGGGGGAATCTTCCCCTTCCCAATATTCCCCCAAAAGGGAATGCCCTGACTGAAACTTTAGCCCTCTAAAACTTCTGCCGGAAACCCCTTTCCAAAACTTTTTGAAAAAGCCAGAAAAAATACCTCTTTTAGCTTATGATAATCGGAAAAAGGCCGATCCTTCTAAAGAACAATGGGTGAAAACCCTTTTACCAAAAAAATTGGGTTCTTGCTAAGGGTCGCCCTTTCCCTTTTTTGGGCCCAAAAATTTGGGGAGGGGGCCCCCGTACTTTCAAATAACAAAAAAAACGGGTCTGGGTCTTTCTTGGGGAATTTGGGCACAAATTTATGGCTTTACCCAAAAATAAAAAACTTTCTACCCTCGGGGTCTGTGGCTGGGGTTGTGAAGCAAGCGGGCCTCTTTTTTGCTCTTTCTTAAAGCCCAAAACCCTCCTCAAAAGGTCCCTGTTCCTGGATCTTTGTGCACTCAACCCTTTAAAACGTTCATTTTTTCCCTGCAACTGGGGCTAATTTTTTTGTAAAATTACAAATTCCTTTCCAGGCCCCTATCAGGGGGAAATTTGATTCAATTTTCCCCTTTCCCAAATGCATGTCTTCCTCAAAAATTTTCACCAGTGTCAGCCTTTTTGGGGAAAAAATGCCCCAAAAATCTTACAAACCGCCCACAGATTTTATGATAAAAAATTTAAAAAAAGCACACAGCAAAGGTACATAAAACTGAAGTAGTAATTCACAAGGAGTTGTCATGTGACCCCCTTTTTTAAAAAAGGATTGCACACAAAAAAAAAACCCCCGGCAGAAAAAAAAAAAAGAAGAAACTGCACCTCCCAAAGGTAAATTTTTCCCAAGAAATTTGGGTGACCAAAACCCCCTAAAAAATCAGAAAGATTGTACCTGAAAGGGGGTAAAATTATGCACAAAAATTCAAGTTTTTAAAAAACCCCCCTTTAAAAATCAACAATTGGTACGAAAGGTAAATGTTTTTTGAGTATTAATTAATATCCCCACCCTAAAACTGGGAAATTGTTGCACAAAAAAAGAAAAATTAATCACAGGGTATTAATTAATAATAACCCCCTTAAAAAAACCCATCAATATTGCAAAAAAAGGGGTTAAATTTATTATTTTATTTGTGAGTGTTTTTAGTGAATGTTTCCCTTTCGGGCCACCCAGTAAAAAATGATTATTGATTTTTCCAGGTTCCCAAATTAAAATTCCCAACATAAAATTTGATAAATTCTCCCCATATAAGGCCACCATTTTTACGCAGAAATGTGGGATTGCGGGGGGGGCTTGAGGCCTTGCTAATGGCAAAAAAAGTTTAAAAATTAAAAACATCTCAAGCCCAAACCCGGCCCCCCAGGGTATCCCCGTCAAAACAGAAAGCCCCCTAAAAAATAAGTGTGTACTTAAAGGGGGTTTGGGGAACAAAAGGGTTAGGCAAAAAATTTTTTCCCCAAATTTGGAAAATTTTATCTATTTATCACCATAACTAACTAACAGAAAAAAACCCAAACCCAAATGCCCCAAAAGGGGGTAAAACAGCAACAAATGGCTTAGGTCCCGCCCCAACCAAATATGCCTATCGCGCCGGCCACTTACTCCCCCAAACCCCATTCTTTAAATTTTCCCCATCCTCCCCCCAGCACCCTGACCAAAAGTCAAGGGGCCCGGGTGAAACATAAGGGGAAGCCATTGAAGGGTCCCATGGCTTGAGTTGGTAAAACAAATGGTGCACAACTACAAACTTATTTTTTAAAAACAAGGGATCTCCGACGCCAGCCCCTTTTTCACACCATGTAAAAGCACGGGGGCGTCCCCCAAACCCGCTTAAATTTGCATACCCAAAAAAATTTCCCTTTGGGAAAAAAAATCAAAATTTAAAAGAATTTCTTTTAATTACAGTTAGAGTACTTTTTCAGTTTCCCCAAATGACATTATCCCAAATTAAAAAAAATTATTTTTTTTCAACTATAAAATTCAAAACTTTATGGCACACTTCTCCATATATGTACATTACGATGTAAAGCAGAACCCTGCAAACAATTTTTCCCAAAATCCCCTTTCGACTCAAGAATGCGCGTCCCCTGTACTAAAAAAAAATCTATAAAACCCCTCTTGGCTCTTGTAGGGCCCGGGGGAGCTTTTGGTGTTCTTCACACCCTCGGGCCCGGGATCGTTTACTTGATAGAAGATAAGTGTCCTTGATGTCCAGTTTTTCCATAGTTAGGAAAACCCCGCCTGGGACACTATGTTCCACAAGGTTTGTTTTATTGTTCACAAACTTTTCACTGAAAAAGTGATACACTTTTTTGTAAGTGTTTTTTTGTGTTTTGTGAGACACTTTGTTCATAAAACAAAACGGCATCGGTTTTTCTTTGTTGGTTATCCTTTGGGATCAGTGTGACTCCCAGTGGGTCAAAAATTTAAATTTAAAAACATAAAAGCCCCCTCCCCGTCACTGCCCCCAGGACATAAAAAAAAAGTGGGCCTTGTACTTTTGCTTTCCCTTTCCACTCCCTCCATGAAACAAAGCAGGAAAGCTTAATTTTTTGCTTTCTTAAGCATAGACAACAATGTCCACTATCTTTTTGGTAAATAAAGTGGGAAACAGGGGTTTTTCCTTAATTTTTCCCGCTAAGGTAAGAGATGGACTGTTTTTAAAAATTACACTTTGCAACAATGGAGTCTTGCAAGGAGGGGGTTTGGGCGCTTGACCATGTCGCATACTTGTACTGCATCTGGGTCAATTTCTTGCTGTAAACAGTAAAAAAAATTTTTGCCCCCTTTTGAGAGGGGTGGGCCCCTCAGGGTTTTAAAGGGGCTTTAAAAGGGGGTGATACCCCCCCTGGAGAAAATTTTTTCCAAAAATGAAAAGTCATTTGACTTGCTGCTTCATCGCGTTTCTTGAGCTTTAGAGGGCAGTGGATGACAGGTTATTCCCCTTTTTTGTTGGGTTTTGTCACCCTCTGTGGACTTAGTGAGCACCTCCCCTTTTCTATTTTGGTGCCCTTCTCTGTGTTGAGGGGCCTTTTGAGGGACTCATTTTCACTGATTTATATTTTAAAAACACCCTTTTTTTACAGCTTTTTTCCAAAGGACCTTTTGGGTCGAAAGTTATTTTTTTCACACTGTTGGGCAATGTATTTGGACCACAATTGGGGGCACAAACCCGCTTGTTGAGGGGTAATGTACAAAACAAAATCAAAGGGTTAAAATAGTGGACTGTAGGGGGAAAAATTAGCTTGGTGACGCTTTTGCCTACACGCTGTCCCTACAAACAATGTCTTGAGAAGCTGTCATATGCATCCCCCAGTGGGCTGGAAAATTTTTAAAAATGGGGGAGTAGATTACCCTTGGGGGGTATTATGCCCGGGATATTCAGGGAAAAAGATTGTGGGCAACATTGTTGAGGGGGTTTAATGGCCCCTTTTTTAAAAGGGTATTGGTCATTAATAAACACAACACTGCGCAGTTGACCTTCCCCCATCATGTTTTTTTAAAAAATACCTGGGGATTTTTTTGCTGACCCATAGTTGCACTTGGTTATCCATTGTTTGGGTTTTAAGAATATGTTCTTTTAAGAATGTCACACTACACTCATTTGGGTTTTGTTGTAATCTGTTTATAAAAGTGTTTATCATTCTTTTCCTTGGAAAAATTGTCATGATTTTTACCCGCTCTTTCCCCGGGGGTCATTCCTTTTTAAATTCCAAAGATTTTAAAGTGTTTATGATTATTACCCTTTTCAATTATTTATGAGTGTGAAACCAAACTCTACCTGGAACTCATTTCCCTTTTTAAATTGGTCATGATTATGACCAGATCTAGTTTATTACCCTTTTTAAAAATTGTCAGCTATCAAAACTTTGGAGTCCCGCCCTGGACCAATTTTGTACCTCTGTAAATCTTTTGATACCCCCACAGGATGGGTAAGGGGGTGCATAATAAAAATATTAAAAATAAAATGGAATGCAACTCTTTTTACATATTCATTAAATTTGGGTTTTTATTAAAAATCTTATCACTTAAAAAAGCTGGGTCAACTTCTCTGTAAGTGTTTAGATGTGTTTCGTTTAGGGCACCCTTTTTTGTACAAAAATGCATGGATAAGTTCTTTGTTAATTATCCCGATATCAATGTGAGCACTAGCAGGGTCAAAACCCAAAGGGGAAAATGCCAAAAGCTTCTTTTTCCCAACAACCCCTGCCCCCCGGAATTTAAAGGAAAAAAATTGACCTTGAAAATTTCCCCTTTCCCTTTCCAAACTTCCACCATTTAAGCCCAAAACAGAAATTTTTATTTTGCTGGGCTTAAGCATAGACAACAATGTACACTATCTTTACCATGGTAATAAAGTGGGGGCAGGATTTTTCCCTTTAAATTTTCCGGCTAAGAAAAATAGATTGAAAAAATCTTATTTTTTAAATTCCCCTTTCAACAAAAGGTCTCTTTCAAAAAAGCTGCATGACCACAAACTGGTACCACTGGTTTAAAAAAAATTTTTCTATGCTTTCAAACCCTTTGAAAAGGGTGGGCCCCCCAGGGCTGAAAAAGGCCTTTAAAGGGGTAAGGGGGTGTACCCCCTTTCCCGGAGGAAAATGTCCCAAGACTGTGATAGTGCTTTTAAATTAGTATTTGTCACTGTGCTTTTACCCCAGTAGTCTAGTACGCAAATAGTTTTTACTCAATTAGTTGTGATTTCAAGGACTGACTCACAGCTCATGGGGCCACCTTTTTCAACTGGTTTTCTACCCCAAACACTTTCCCACTCTTTTTGGGGCTTTATCTACCTCTTCTTAAAGCTATGTAGGGGCCCGTCTCCCAAATGTCAATACCCGGGTTTTCCCCTTCCGGGCAATTTATGTGACTCATGAAAAACTTCCTAATATCTCTGTGGTTTTAAATTGGGGTCTTTAGCTTCCAAATGTGGAACCCCCTTTTTGGGTGTTTTCCCCTTCTGGAAAATTCCTTTTCTCTTGGGCCACCTTGGTTTGCTGTGTACCATCCCCTTTTAAAAATCCGTTTTCTGTCCACCTTGTTTGCTGTTCCCCTATCGGAAAAATCCTGCCTCTGCCCCTTGTTTCTGTTTTACAAACTTGGAAATCCTGTCTCTGTTTCCCCTTGTTGGGTGTTTTACCCCTCTCTGGAACATCCTTCTCTGTCCACCTTGTTGGGTGTGTCCCATCTCTGGAACATCCTGTCTCTGTCCCCCTTGGGTTTCTGTTACCAAAATTTTGGAACATCCCGTCTCTGTCCACCTTGGTTTCTGTGTACCATCTCTGGGGCATCCCGGGGTTTTTTCCCCCCCCCTGTCCACCCTTTTTGCTGTGTAACCATCTCTGGAACCCTCCTGTCTTGTCCACCTTGGGTTTCTGTATCTAAACTTGGAACATCCCATCTCTGTCCACCTTGTTGCTGTATTCCATTCTGGAACATCCCGTCTCTGTTTCCCCCTTGTTGCTGTTTTTTACCCTCTCTGGAACATCCTGTCTCTGTCCCCCCCTTGGGTTTCTGTGTACCATCTTGGAAACATCCGGGCTTGTCCACCTTGTTGCTGTTTTTCCCATCTCTGGAACAACCTGTTTGTCCACCTTGTTGGGTGTGTCCCCCTCTCTGGAAAATCCTGTCCCCTGTCCACCTTGTTTTCTGTTTTTCCTTTTCTGGAACATCCCGTTCTGTCCCAAACCTTTTTGCTGTGGGCCCCCTTTTGGAAATCCAAACTCTGTCCACCTTGTTTTCTGTGTTTCCCTTCTGGAAAAATCCCGTCTCGTCCCCCTTGTTGCTGTGTTTCCCTCTCTGGAACTTTTGTCTTGTCCACCTTGTTTCTGTGTCCCCTCCCCTGGAAATCCTGTCCTGTCTACCTTTTTGCTGTGTACCATCTCTGGAAAAAATCCTGTTTTCCCGTCCCCCCTTGTTGCTGTGTCCCCTCCTTTGGAAAATCCCGTCTCGGGCCACCTTGATGCTGTGTACCCTTTTCTGGAAAAATCCGGGCTCTGTCCCCTTGTTGCTGTGTACATCTCTGGGGAAAATCCTGTCTCTGTTTCCCCCTTGTTGCTGGATTTCCCAAACTCTGGAAATCTGTTCTGTCCCCTTGATGCGTTTTCCCCTCCCGGGAAAAACCTGTCTCTGTCCACCTTGTTTCTGTGTACCATCTCCCGGAAATCCTGTCTCGTCCATCTTTTTTGCTGTGTACAATCTCTGGGGAAAATTTTGTCTCTGTCCACCTTGTTGCTGTGGTACCATCTCTGGAAATCCCGTCTCTGTCCCCCTTGTGGGCCCTGTACCATTCGGAAAATCCCGTCTTCCCCGTCCCCTTGGTTTTGCTGTACCCAAACTCTGGAACATTTTCCCGTCTCTGTCCACTTGATGCTGTGTACCATCACCCGGGAAAATCCCGTTTTCTGTCCACCTTGTTGTGTTAAACCCTCTCTGGAACATTGTCTTGTTTTTGGGTTCTGTGTACAATCTCTGGAAACCCTCCTGGGCTTGTCCCCCTTGTTGCTGGGGAACCCTCTCTGGGAAAATCCTGTCTCTGTCCACCTTGCTGCCGGGGTACCATCTTGGAAATCTGTCTCGTCCACCCCGTTTTCTGTGTCCCCCTCTTTGGAAAAATCCTGTCTCTGTCCACCGGGTTTCTGTGTACCATCTCTGGGGAACCCTCCTGGGCTCCCGGGCCACCTTTTTGGTGGTACCCTGTCTGGGAAAAAATCCGTTTTCTGTCCCCTTGTTGCTGGAACAATCTCTGGAACATTCCCGTTCTGTCCACCTTGTTGCCCGTGTTTCCATCTCTGGGGAAAATCCTTTTCTCTTTTCCATCTTGTTGTGGGTTTCCAAACTCGGAAAATCCTGTCTCTGTCCACCTTGGTTTCTTTGGGACCATCTCGGAACATCCCGTCTCTGTCACCTTTCGCCGTTTTTGTCCATTTTCTGGAAAAATTTCCTTTTCTTGGCCACCTGTTTTCTGTGTCCCCTCTTGGAAAAATCCTGTTTTCTGTCCACCTTGTTGCTGTTTTTACCTTTTTCTGGAAAAAATCCTGTCTTGTCCACCCCTTTTTGCTTGGTCCCATCTCTGGAAAAATCCTGTCTCTGTCCAAACCCTTGGTTTCTGTTTTCCTCTCTGGAACATCCTGTCCCTTTTCCACCTTGTTGGTTTTACCATCTCTGGAACATCCTGTCTCTGTCCCCCTTGTTGCTGTGTACCATCTCTGGAACATCCCTGTCTTGTCCATTGTTGCTGTGTACCCTCTCTGGAACATCCCGTCTCTGTTTCCCCCTTTTTTGTTTTGTCCTTTTTGGGGAAAATACCCGTCTCTGTCCCCTTGTTGCTTTTGTACAATTTTGGAACTTTTCCCGTCTCTGTCCCCCCTTGCTGCCGTTTTCCATTTTTTGGAACATTGTCTCTGTCCACCTTGTTTTCTGTGTACCATTCTGGAACATCCTGTCTCTGGCCCCCCTTGTTGTGTGTACCATCTCGGGAAAAAAATTCCCGTCTCTGTCCACCTTGTCTATACCTCTCAGTATTTAAAAAAGTTTTTGTCATATTTCCCCCCCAAAATCTCCTGTTTCCCGTTTTGTTTCCCGGGCGTTTCCCCCTTTAACCCCTCCTCTTTGGGCATACCTCTTAGCTCCTGGGTTGTCTTTTTTGCAAACCTTTGGGATTTTTTTTTGTTTCCTTATGTTTTGGGTAGATGAAAGGGTTTTGGAAAAGGCGCTGCATATTCCCAATATGGGCCTAATGAAAAACAGTGTACAGGATCCTGAATAAAATCCCCTTTTTTGGGAAAGCTGTTCTTGGGTTTTCTAGGCACCCATATGTGCAGTAGTTTTTTTTGCTTTTTGTGCACCTCAGGGGAATGCTCCCAGTGTTTTACTCACACCCGGGTCCCTTTTTCCCGAGTGAGGGTTTATAGGCTCTGGCTCCTTAGACCCGTACTCTGTCTGTGGGTTTTTTTGGCCCCCTTTATCAAACTTTCCCTGACTTTGAAATTGGTGGGGTTTAACTCCCGGAGCCCAGTTTTGGGGCCAGGTCTGCAGTCTGTCCGGGTTCCTCTGTTTGTTTTGCCTTGGTCCCTCGTCAGGGTTTAATTTTTTCTCACAAATTTAACACATCTGCAAACCCCTTTGGAGTCCCATTTTCCTTCCCTGTCGTTCACAAATTTCCAGAAACGCAAATGGTCCTAGGACTGATCCCTTGGCACCTTGGGTCATTTCCGGTGGTCATTTGACCCTCACCACATACCAGGGCTCGCTGTTGTCTTCCTGACAGGTATTCCCTGATCCACTGCAGTGCCTTCCCTGTTACCCCTGCCTGGTCCACCAGCTTCTGCACTAATCTCTTGTGTGGAACTGTGTCAAACGCCTTCTTATAGTCCAAAAAAATGCAATCTACTCACCCCTCTCTCTCTTATCTTACTGCTGTCACCCTGCCATAGAACTCCAGTAGGTTTGTGATGCAGGATTTCCCATCACTGAAATGATGCTTGTTGTCGTTGATAAGCTCATTCCTTTCTAGGTGCTCCACCACTCTTCTCCTGATAATTTTCTCCATGACGTTGAATTAAACTACAGACCAGTGTCACTGTTGTTGACTGTTGTATTCCTTCCTGAAGTGGCTGTGAACAGTTTAGAGTCAGATTTGGCTTTCACTGCTGTCATTCTCATATTGCCTTTGGGCCTCCCATCTTACCTGTGCATATTCATTTCTGGATCCATGACTGCTATCCTTATTCTCCTGGGTCCTTTGCCTTCTATACTTCTTCCATTCCCTAGCACACTTGGTTTTGGCCTCCCTGCACCTTTGGGTGAACCATGGGCTCATCTTGGCTTTTTCATTATTCCTGTTACCCTTGGGTACAAACCTCTCCTCAGCTTCCTTGCATATTGTTGTCACATATTCCATCATCTCGTCTACTGACTTCCCTGCCAGTTCTCTGTCCCAGTAAACCCCGTTGAAGGAGTTCTTCATGCTTGCGTAGTCCCCTTTCTTGTAGTTTGGCTTCATTTGTCCAGCCCTTCCTGCTTCCCCCTTCACTTGCAACTCTACTATGTATTCAAAGGTTAAAACCACATGACCACTGCCTCCTGGGGGTCTTTCATATGTGATGTTCTCAATATTTGCACTACTCAAGGCGAATACTAGGTCTAGTCTCACTGGTTCATCCTCTCCTCTCTCTCTGGTAGTGTCCCTTACATGTTGGTACATGAGGGTTTCCAGTATCACCTCCATCATCTTAGCCCTCCACAGTTCTTGGCCCCTATGTGGATCCAGGTTCTCCCAGTCGATTTCCTTGTGGTTTAAGTCACCCATGATCAGCAGCTTTGCCCTGCTCGCATGAGCCCTTCTTGCCACTTCAATTAGTGTGTCAACCATCGCTCTATTACTCTCATCATACTCTTGCCTTGGTCTCCTGCTGTTCTGTGGTGGGTAATACATCACAGCAATTACCACTTTGGGACCTCCAGACTGAAGCGTTAGTACTATGTAATCTCTTGCTTCTCCTCTGTCTCCTCTATCCAGCTCATCAAAATTCCATCGGTTTTTGATCAGCAGTGCCACTCCTCCATACCCTCTGTTCCCTCTGTCTTTTCTCAGGATCTGATATCCCGTTGGAAAGATGGCACCTATCATCATCCCTGCGCTAGTGCCGCAGTAGTTCAGTACAGTAGTCGCTCTGCTAGCACCTGAGATGACCAGTATAGTAGTATCTTGTTAGCACTTCAGTAGTACAGAATAGTAGTCACTGTGTTAGTACCTCAGCAGTTCAGTTCAGTAGTCACTGTGCTAATACTTCAGTAGTACAGTATAGTAGTCACTGTGCTAGTACCTCAGTAGTCAGGCATATTAGTCTCTGTGCTAGTACATCAGTAGCTAAGTATATTAGTCACCGGGCTAGTACCTCAGTAGCCCAGTATAATAGTCACTGTGCAAGAACCTCATCAGTTCAGTGCTGCAATTACTGTGCTAGTACCTCATTTGTCCACTAAATAGTCACTGTGCTAGTACATCAGTAGCTAAGTATAGTAGTCACTGCGCTTGTACCTCAGCAGTTTAGTATAGTAGTCACTGTGCTAGTACCTCAGTAGTCCAGTAGTCACTTTGCTAAAACGTCAGTAGTCTAGTATAATATTCACGCTGCTAGCAGCTCAGAATTCGGTATAGTACTCACTTTGTTAGCTCTTCGGTAGTCCGGTAGGGTAGTCACTGTGATAATACCTCAGTAGTCCAGTATACTAGTCACTGTGCTAGTAACTCAATAGTCCAGTGTACTAATCACTGTGCTAGTACCTCGGTTTTTTTCATATA
>NW_026505169.1:0-41088 GCF_026875155.1 Cherax quadricarinatus
TTCTATTTTTCCTCGCCGCATTAGACTTCACTTGGTCTGTTCTCCCGGACTTACATGACTTTCTGTACAGCGATCAATTTCCCAATCATTCTTACTTCTCCTTCATATTCACCACCTCTTCGCATCCCACGCTGGCAATTTGATCAGGCAAATTGGAACCTTTACTCACACCTAACTGCTTTTAGAGAGGTTCCTTCTTCGTCCTCCATCGATGAGCTTTTACACCTCGTCCTCCGTTTTAACCGCAGCTTCTCATTCTATACCCCAAACTTCGGGCAGGCATTCTCAGAAATGCGTGCCTTGGTGGTCTCCTGCTTGTGCTCATGCAGTACGTTTGAAACGCGCTGCATGGGGCAGGTACCGGTACAATAGAACCACAGAGAGACTTTTTGAATTTAAGCAGAAGCGTGCGATCGCTCGCCGTGTCGTCTGTGACGCTAAATGCACTTGCTGGCGAGATTATGTCTCCACCATCACCTCTGCTTCCTCTACGAGTGCAGTCTGGAAAAAAGTACGAAAACTGAGTGGTAAATATTCTCCTGACCCGGCTCCTGTTCTGCGGGTTGATATAGCAAACCCACTAGATGTTGCCAATGAAATTGGCAATCATCTGGTCCGTATTTCTCAGGGACTCCATCTATGCCCCTCATTTCTTTCCTCAAAGTCTGCCAGAGAGTTAGCACCCTTGGACTTTTCTTCTCTCAGAGAAGAACAGTATAATGTGCCTTTTACACTTCAAGAACTGGAGGCGACACTCTCAGCTTGCCGATCATCGGCAGCTGGGCCCGACGACATTCATATTCGTATGCTACAACATTTACATCAGTCAGCCCTTGCAGTCCTATTACGCCTTTACAATCTTATTTGGTCACAAGGAGTTCTTCCACAGCTGTGGAAATCTGCCATTGTTCTCCCTTTCTTCAAACCAGGCACTACGGGACATGAAACCTCCCACTATCGTCCCATTGCTCTTACCAGTGCAGTTTGCCAAGTGATGGAACGCCTAGTAAATAGACGTTTAGTGTGGTATTTAGAGACACACAACAGTCTCTCCACTCGTCAATATGGCTTTCGTAAGGGACGTTCTACCATAGACCCCTTACTACGCTTGGATACGCATGTTCGTAATGCCTTTGCGAATAACAACTCAGTTATTGCCATATTTTTTGACCTTGAGAAGGCATATGACACAACTTGGAGGTATAATATTTTAGCCCAAGCCCACTCCTTAGGCCCTTCGAGGCAATCTACCATCCTTCCTTAAGACTTTTTAACTGACAGGCATTTCCGGTTCGGGTCAATAATGTGCTCTCCCCGGACTTTATCCAAGCTGAAGGTGTCCCCCAGGGATGTGTTCTGAGCATAACACTTTTTCTCCTTGCTATTAATGATTTGGCCTCTAGTCTTCCATCAAATATTTGGTCATCACTCTATGTTGATGACTTCGCTATTGCCTGTGCAGGCGCTGACTGTCACCTTATTACAGTTTCTCTCCAACATGCAGTCGACCGTGTTTCCAATTGGGCCACCACACGTGGGTTTAAATTTTCCAGCACTAAAACCCACCAAATTACTTTCACTAGACGCTCTGTCATCTCCGATCATCCTTTGTACCTCTATGGCTCCCGTATCCCTGAACGTGATACAGTCAAGTTTCTGGGCCTCCTCTTTGATCGTAGGTTAACCTGGAAACCTCACATTACCTCTCTGAAGGCAACTTGCCACAGCCGGCTGAACCTTCTTAAAACTCTTGCTCATCTTTCATGGGGAGCTGATCGTTGAACCCTCCTTCGCCAACATTCCACCCTTATCTTATCGAAACATTATTATGGTGACCAGATCTATTCAGCGGCATCTCCTGCTACTCTCTCTAGCCTTAACCCCATTCATCACCAAGGATTACGTTTATGCCTTGGTGCTTTTCGCTCTTCCCCTGTCGAGAGCCTCTATGCAGAAGCGAACGTTCCATCCTTATCCGATCGCCATGATGCCCATTGCCTTCGCTACTATGTATGCTCTCATGATCTCCGCAATCCTTCCATTTATAGAATGGTCACTGATATTAGTAGACATTCTTCATTTGTTCGCTGCCCCTGTTTACTCCGTCCCTTCTCTCTTCGCCTTCATTCGCTCTTGTCTTCTCTTCAATTACCACCTTTCTATGTACATGTAGCATCTCACTTTTCCCTACCCCCCTGGGAAGTTCCAGCTGTTCGAGTCTGTTCTTTCTCTCTCCCTTGCTCGAAAGCCCAACTGTCTACGGTCGCTTCCCGCTCTCTTTTTCTTGACCACTTTCACTCTCGTTCTCATGCCATTGCTGTGTACACAGATGGCTCTAAGTCTTCTGACGGCGTAGGATTCGCAGCAGTGTTTCCGGACAGTGTCGTACAAGGGCATTTACTATCTTCGGCTAGTATTTTTACTGCTGAATTGTATGCCATCCTTACAGCACTTATACGTATTGCATCTATGCCTGTGTCATCATTTGTGGTTGTCTCAGATTCCCTTAGTGCTTTACAGGCTATACAGAAATTTGATACACCTCACCCCTTAGTCCTCCGTATCCAACTTTGGCTATGCCGCATCTTTACCAAGCATAAAGATATTGTTTTTTGTTGGGTCCCTGGTCATGTTGACG
Source organism: Cherax quadricarinatus (assembly GCF_026875155.1). NCBI lineage: Eukaryota > Metazoa > Arthropoda > Malacostraca > Decapoda > Parastacidae > Cherax > Cherax quadricarinatus. The sequence goes on from NW_026505169.1 coordinate 2,639, forward strand.
TACAGGGCAATGAACAGGCAGACACTGCTGAGCGGTCAGCAGTACATGACCTACCAGTTTCTTATAGCGGTATTCCATTTACGGACTATTTTGCTGCAATATCTTCCCAACTTCACACCCGTTGGCAACAACGTTGGTCTACTATGCTCGGCAACAAACTTCAATCTATTAAACCGAGTATAGGTTACTGGCCGTCTTCTTATCACCAGTGTCGAGGTTGGGAGACTACTCTCTCCCGTCTTCGCATTGGCCATACTCGTCTTACTCATGGATATCTCATGGAGAGGCGCCCTGCTCCTCTCTGTGAGAATTGCCAGGCTCCATTATCAGTCAGCCACATTCTGTTGGACTGCTCACTTTATCAACAAGCACGCAGAATTTACCTCCATCGCCGTCTTCGCTCTGCTGCTCTCTCTTTACCTTCCCTTCTCGCTGATGGACCCACCTTTCATCCAGACTCTCTCATTGACTTTTTGACAACAACTGACTTACTTCACAAATTCTGATACCTTCAGCCCTTTCTACTTCAATCTCTTGCTACCCTCTACCCCCGTACTATCCACCTCAATCTCTTGCTACCCTCTACCCCCGTACTATCCCCTGCCCCGCTGTTTTCTGTAACCTACTTATCATCCCTCCTCCCTTCTACCGCCCAATACCCTCGCTTCCTTCCCTACCCTGCAGCGCTGTATAGCCCTTGTGGCTTAGCGCTTCTTTTTGATAATAATAATAATACCAGTATTCCTGGTGTATGTATATTTCATTTAATTAATAGGTTCAGAGCAACTTGTGGATATGACAGTGGTAGGTATCGAAGGGGGACATTTTTTGCGACCTAAGTGTCCCAAATTCCTACTTGTCTAACTGATAAATAATAGTTATCATTGTTCATTTACTGTTATGTAAATAATTATACATTCAGCTAAATGCAATTTTCCACAGGTATAGGGATGATGGTAAAGGTGTAGGAATGATGGTAGAGGTGTGGGAATGATGGTAGAGGTGGGAATGATGGTAGAGGTGGGAATGATGGTAGGGGTGTGGGAATGATGGTAGGGGTGTGAGGATGATGGTAGAGGTGTGGGAATGATGGTAGAGGTGTGGGAATGATGGTAGAGGTGGGAATGATGGTAGAGGTGGGAATGATGGTAGGGGTGTGGGAATGATGGTAGGGGTGTGAGAATGATGATAGGGGTGTGGGGATTAGATTTTGCCACCGAAGTGGCTGGTTTATTGTGCACCCCATATCCATCCTGTGGACGGTAGCGCAAGAGCATGTGGATACACAAAACGCCTAGGAACTAGGCCCCAAAAGAGTAAACAGGTGTACATATGGGTTTTTATTTATCTACATATCTACAGTTCACTTATCTGTTACAAGCAAATTTAGGAAATTTGCTTAGTATATCTGGTATCTTATTTTCATTAATAAGATATCTTGACATGTCACATAGGTTATTATACTGTCTGTCTCTGTATTCCTCAATAAGTGGACAATTAAGCACATAGTGTTCAAGACAGTGACCATATGTCTGATCACATAATTTGCATTTAGTTTGATGGTCATCTGTGTGTCTCCCAAACTGCCAGAAGTACTTATAACCAAGCCTAAGCCTGGCCACTACAACATCAGTCAGTGCTTGTAACCAAGCCTAAGCCTGGCCACTACAACATCAGTCAGTACTTGTAACCATGCCTAAGCCTGGCCACTACAACATCAGTCAGTACTTGTAACCAAGCCTAAGCCTGGCCACTACAACATCAGTCAGTGCTTGTAACCAAGCCTAAGCCTGGCCACTGCAACATCAGTCAGTGCTTGTAACCAAGCCTAAGCCTGACCACTACAACATCAGTCAGTACTTGTAACCAAGCCTAAGCCTGACCACTACAACATCAGTCAGTACTTGTAACCAAGCCTAAGTCTGGCCACTACAACATCAGTCAGTGCTTGTAACCAAGCCTAAGCCTGGCCACTACAACATCAGTCAGTACTTGTAACCAAGCCTAAGTCTGGCCACTACAACATCAGTCAGTAATTGTAAACCATGCCTAAGCCTGGCCACCCACAACATCAGTCAGTGCTTGTAACCAAGCCTAAGCCTGACCACTACAACATCAGTCAGTACTTGTAACCAAGTCTAAGCCTGGCCACTACAACAATCAGTCAGTGCTTGTAACCAAGCCTAAGCCTGGCCACTACAAACCCTCAGTCAGTACTTGTAACCAAGCCTAAGCCTGACACTACAACATCAGTCAGTACTTGTAACCAAGTTCGCTTCTTCTGACTAGGCTTCGGCCTCTCCCTCTACGTTGTGGCATATGTTCGAATCGCCGGCCCATTCCACGTTCGGACCAACTCTGGTCCGCTCCTATATGACAACGACAATTACATGAGCTGATGATACTGCTCCACTTCTCGTTCTTCTCAGAAAAGATCGGCACGTCGTCAATACCTTTCCACGCTCAGGTGGCAGGAATGCACAATGGACTTAATTCTTCACTTTACGACCGACTGGCCGTCTATCTACGTTTCTTTCGGAACCTGACAGTATTGGCAAGGCCACTCCTACGCCATGTGGTCAAAGTATTTCTTTTCATGCTCTTAAGAGCGGTACGCGCATTGCACGTTACAGAATGCTACCCGGCTCATGAGCTTTTCTCATCTTTCCCATAATCGTACTGTTCCTTTACAACTATTGAAAGCTCATTCCTCAATTACTAGTAGTGGTACCGACACATTCTGCCCCAAACCATAGTTCAACAAAATTTCCAGACAAGTGGCACTGACATTCTTGAACAGCTAGAACTCCACGATCTCCATCCTCATGGTGACACTTAGTCTTCCTGCCGGGGCGTGAGACCGATACCCTTCAATGTGGGCTCGTTTACGTTTGCCAGCCCGTGAACTCCTATCCTCAGTTTATGTAGCAGGACATCGGGTACAAGTTCGAAAGGTGATCCCTTACAAACCGGCATCAGTGTAGAAATTGCTGGGATTTGGCCCATCCAGCGAAATATTGCCGATCTATCGCCGACATCCGAATGCCCAGTCTGTGGTGCCGATGACCATTCTAATTAGTCTTGCAATCGACCTCCCTCTTTTTTATTCGCCTTAATTGTCATTGGAGGCTCGCCCTTCATACTTCTCGCCGTTGTCAAGTCTACTTATAACAAGCGGAAAATCCATTACCTCAAAGAGGCAGAGAAGGTCTCCCCTTATGCCATGGCAGTTTTCTCATCTCCTCCTCCAAGGGAGGACTACCTCGTGTTTCTTATTCCCGTGTTTCAAAACGGTCCCCCACTCTGGGTATCCCATCTTCTGCACCACCTCTGTAGTTACCTATCCAAGTCACTCCTGTAGCTAGTCTTTTGCTGTCTCGGCTCTCAGACGTCCCTACTTCAACGTCTCAGTCTGATCTTGACTTCTTCATATTCTCTCTCACAAGCCTCGTTGCGACGAGATATTTATGACATTCTCCCAATCGTTCCCTCACTTCTCAAAGTCAAAAAAGTTCCGTCTAACACCCTCCTACCTGAACATTAAAATGGTATAAAATACCGACACATTGTTAGGTTAGACACATATGCAACAGTTGGGTATCTTTATTTCGAAACGTTTCGCCTACACAGTAGGCTTCTTCAGTCGAGTACGGAAAGTTGATAGAAGCAGAAGATACATGAAGGACGCTGTTAAATCAGTCCACCACTGAAGATGCTACTGTGTAGGCGAAACGTTTCGTAATAAAGATACCTAACTGTTGCTATGTGTTTACCTAACCTCCTACCCATCTTCCACTCCTCATTTTCCCTTCCCTGTCTCTGTACCTGGTTCTCCCCCTCTCACTGGCTCTGTTACAAAGTGTAGAGGTTCACCCTCCTCCTCGTACTGTACCTTCCTCCTGTTCCCTCCCAAGTTTCTTCCTCTTCTGCCACTCCCAGGTTTCTGCCTCTTCTGTCCCCTTCACGCTTCTCCATTTCCTACACCCTTCCGTCCCCCCTACCTTGGTACAGTCCATTACAGTTTACCAAGGTTATTCATCCTCCCCCTACCATTTCCATATTGTCTCCCATACGAGTTCTTTGAATTCTGAAACCTTGAAGCAATCTCTGGATATATTGCAGAAGGACCAAACCATCAATGGACACTGATCCACCCTCCGGCTCCTTCTCTCTCCTCTACTCCATCTGCGCAAACTCCTTTCTTCACAGCGCACCATTCCTTCGCTGTCTTGAACGGTTTCACTGCCTGCGCATGTGCGACTTTTCTACCCCTCTAGTCCATAGGAACCCTTACCTGCGGATTTAAGGATCTTACATTGCCATCATGGCCTATTTACAGTGGAACATACGCGGCCTCAGGGTAATCGGGTGAGCTTCAGATGTTACTCTCCTTTTTTCCCATGTTGGTGTGGCTTACAGGAACAAAATTACACTTGCTGTTATATCTCCCATTCAGCTATAATTTATTGTTTTTTCAAACTCCTTTTCCTGATGGGACCTTAATGAGAATGCCCTTCATTCTACGCATGATATTCCGTACCATCAGCAATTGTTCGTACCTTCGCTGCATTACACTAGCAGCCCGTATCCACTTGAATAGGTGGTATACGCTCTGTTCTTTATACAGTGGACCCCGGTTAACGATTTAATCCGTGCAAGAGGGCTCATCGTTTATGCGAAATAATCGTTTTTTATTATGCGACAAAGAATTTTCCCCATAAGAAATATGGAAATCAATAAGTAATCCGTGCAAGACGCCTCAAAAAGTATGAAAAAATTTTTTTTTTTCTAAAAAAAAAAAAAACCACATGGAATGTTAATTTTAATACACACAAACTGAAAAAGGGCCATGGCACAATTAAATGACACTTATTTTATTGAAGATCTGGTGATGATGAGGGATGGGAGGCGTGCGAGAGCATTTCTCTTACTGTGTTGAGGGGAATCCCCTTCCATTACGACTTGAGGTAGCAAGTCCTTTTCGGGGTTACTTTCCCTTCCTTCTTTTAATGCACATAGGACCAAGCTTGGAGTCACTGGACCTCTGCGCACAACAATTCTGTCCATAGAGCTCTGTACCTCCCGTTCCTTTACGATTTGTCTAAAATGGGCCACAACATTGTCATTGAAATAGTCACAGCACGGCTTGCAAAGCTGTGGCAGGCGTGATTTCATCTATAAGGTTTGCAGTTCAAACCACTGTGCACAATTTCCTTAATCTTTGAAGTAGCACAATGGATTCCACAATGGATAGGCTTCTCAGGGTTAGCCCCAAAACCCTCAAAATCTTTCTTAATTTCATGCTATTCTCCACCCTTTATACAACAGGGTTGGCACTAGACGCTTCTTGGGGCCATGGTCACTTATTTCCAGAAACAGCACCGAAAAACACTGTAATAATACGAAATATCCGAGGTATGCTTGGATGTTACCGCGGAGGCTGGCTGGTAAACAATGGACGGTCGGCACCAGTGAAGCTGGCTGAGGGGCACATTGGACGCGTTCGGTACGAAAATCGGTAAGCGGGTTTTAATCGGTTATGCGCGGCAAAAATTTAGCGATAAAAGTAATAGGGTAACGCGGAAAATCGTATGTGATGCCATCGTTATGGGGGGGTCACTGTATCTCTCTCTTCTCGGGCATTATCATTCGGATATTTGCCTTTCTTGTTTTCGTCAAACCAACACCCGATTCTGTTACTTGGTGATTTAATTCCCCATTTCCTCTGGGGAGGTTATCTCTGTGATTTCCCCGTGGCCATTCAGTTAGGAGGCTTTTTTCTTGCCACCACCCCCTCCATGTTTAAAACAAGGTACTTCACCAACATTTTGATCCTCGGACTCACACTCTCTCTTGCCTCGATCTTCAGTCTGCTCTTCCTCGCCGCATTAGACTTCATTGTCTGTTCTCCGGACTTACATGACTTTTGTACAGCGATCATTTCCCAATCATTCTTACTTCTCTTCATTATTCACCACCTCTTCGCATACCAACGCTGGCAATTTGATCAAGCAAATTGGAACCTTTATCCACCAACTGCTTTTAGAGAGGTTCCTTCTTCGCCCCTCATCGATGAGCTTTTACACCTCGTCTCCGTTTTAACCGCAGCTTTCATTCTATACCCAACTTCGGGCAGGCATTCTCAGAAATGCGTGCCTTGGTGGGTCTCCTGCTTGTGCTCATGCAGTACGTTTGAAACGCGCTGCATGGGGCAGGTTACGATACAATAGAACCACGAGAGGACTTTTTGAATTTTAAGCAGAAGGTCGCGATCGCTCGAGTGTCGTCCTTGTGACGCTAAATGCACTTGATGGCGGAGATGATGTCTCCACATCACCTCTGCTTCCCTCTACGAGTGCAGTCGGAAAAAAGTACGGGAAAACTGAGTGGTAAATATCTATGACCCGGCCCTGTTCTGCGGGTTGTATTAGCAAACCCACTGATGTTGCCTATGAAATTGGCAATCAATGGTCCGTATTTCTCAGGGGACTCCATTCTATGCCCCTCAATTTCTTTCCTCAGAAGTCTGCCAGAGAGTTAGCACCCTTGGACTTTTCTTCTCTCAGAGAAGAACAGTATAATGTGCCTTTTACACTTCAAGAACTGGCGGCGACACTCTCAGCTTGCCGTGCATCGGCAGCTGGGGCCCGGACGACATTCATATTCGTATGCTACAACATTTACTCAGTCAAGCCCTTGCAGTCCTATTACGCCTTTACATCTTATTTGGTCACAAGGGAGTTCTTCCACGCTGTGGAAATCTGCCCATTGTTCTCCTTTCTTCAAACCAGGCACTTACGGGACTTGAAACCTCCACTATGTCATTGGCTCTTACCAGTGCCAGTTTGCCAAGTGATGGAAACGCATAGTAAATAGACGTTTGTGATGGTATTTAGAGGACCCCACAACAGTCTCTCCACTCGTCAATAAGGCTTTCGTACGGGACCGTTCTACATAGACCCTACTACGCTTGGATACGCATGTTGTATAACTGCCTTTGCGGATAAACAACTCAGTTATTTGCCATATTTTTTGACCTGGAGAAGGATATGACACAACTTGGAGGTATAATATTTTAGCCAGCCCACTCCTTGCCTTCGTTGGCATATACCCATCCTTCCTTAAGAACTTTTTAAACTGGACAGGCTTTTACGTGTTCGGGTCAATAATGTGCTCTCCCCGAGGACTTATCCAAGTGAAGGTGACCCAGGGATGTGTTTCTGAGCATAACACTTTTTCTCCTTGCCTATTAATGATTTGGCCTTGTTTCCATCAAATTATTTGCGTCATACTCTATGGTTGAAGACTTCGCTATTGCCCTGATGCAGGCGGCCGCTCTGACTTTCACTTATTACAGTTTCTCTCCACATGCAGTCGACCGTGTTTCCTATTGGGGCCACACACGTGGGGTTTAAATTTTCCAGCACTAAAACCCCACCAAATTACTTTCCCTAGACGCTTCTGTCATCTCCGATCATCCTTTGTACCTCTATGGCTCCGTAATCCCTGAACGTGATACTATCAAGTTTCTGGGCCTCCTCTTTGATCGTAGGTTAACCTGGAAACCTCACATTACTCTCGAAGGCAACTTGCACAGCCGGCTGAACCTTCTTAAAACTCTGTCATCTTTCCATGGGGAGCTGATCGTTGAACCTCCTCGCCAAACATTTTCCCCCTTAATCTTATCGAACATATTATGGTACCAGATCTATTCAGCGGCATCTCCTGCTACTCTCTCTAGCCTTTACCCCATTCATCACCAAGGATTACGTTTATGCATTGGTGCTTTCGCTCTTCCCTGTCGCGAGCCTCTATGCAGAAGCGACGTTTCCTCCCTTATCGATCGCCCTGATGCCATTGCCCTTCGCTACTATGTTTGCTTCATGGATCTCCGCGAATCTCATTATAGAATGGGTCACTGATATTAGTAGACATTCTGCATTTGTTCGCTGCCCCTGTATACTCGTTCCTTTCTCTCTTCGCCTTATTCGCTCAGTCTTCTCTTCAATTTCCACCTGTCTATGTACATGTAGGCATCTCACTTTTCCCTACCCCCTGGGAAGTTCCAGCTGTTGAGTCTGTTCATTTCTCCTCCTTGCTCGAAAGCCCCACTGGTCTACGGTCGCTTCCCGCTCTCTTTTTCTTGACCACTTTCACTCTCGTTTTCTCATTGCATTGCTGTGTACACGATGGCCTCTAAGGTCTTTTCTGACGGCGTAGGTTCGCAGCAGTGGTTTCCGGGACAGTGTCGTACAAGGGATTTTATATCTTCGGCTAGTATTTTTACTTGCTATTGTATGCCATCCTTACAGCACTTATACGTATTGCAATCTAGTGCCTGTGTCATCATTTGTGGTTTGTCTCAGATTCCTTAGTGCTTTACCAGGCTATACAGAAAAATTTGTACACCTCACCCCTTAGTCCTGTATCAACGTTGGCTATGCGGCATTTTACCAAGATAAAGATATTGTTTTTTGCTTGGTCTGGTCATGTTGAGTACAGGGCAATGAACAGGCAGTCACTGCTGAGCGGTCAGCAGTAAATGACCTACCAGTTTCTTATCGCTGTTATTCATTTACGGACTATTTGCTGCCAATATTTCCCAACTTCACACGTTGGCAACACCGTTGGTCTTACTATGTCGGCAACAAACTTCCAATTATTAAACGAGTATGGAATACTGGCCGTCTTCTTATCACAGTGCTGGGCTTTGGGACTACTCTCTCCGTCTTCGCATTGGCCATACTCGTTTACTCATGGATATTCATGGTGGGCGCCTGCTCCTCTGTGAGAATTGCAGGCTCCACTTATCAGTCAGCCACATTCTGTTGGACTGCTCACTTTATCAACAAGCACGCAGAATTACCTCCTCGCCGTCTTCGCTCTGCTGCTCTCTCTCTTTACCTTCCTTCATCGCTGATGGACCACCTTTCATCCAGATCTCTCATTGATTTTGACAACACTGACTTACTTCACAAATTCTGAAACCTTTCAGCCTTTCACTTCATCTCTTGCTACCCTCTACCCCGTACTATCACCTCAATCTCTTGCTACCTTACCCCCGTACTATCCTTGCCCGCAGCTTTCTGTAACCTACTTCTCATCCCTCCTCCCTTCTTTACCGCCCAATACCTCGCTTCCTTCCCTACCCTGCAGCGCTGGTATAGCCCTTGTGGCTTAGCGCTTTTTTTCATAACTAATAATAAATACCAGTATTCCTGGTGTATGTATATTTATTTAATTAATAGGTTCCGGCAACTAGTGGATATGACAGTGGAGGTATCGAAGGGGGACATTTTTTGCGACATAAGTGTCCAAAATTCTACTTGTCTTAACTGATAAATAATCGTTATCATTGTTCATTTCTGTTATGCTAAATAATTTATACATTCAGCTAATGCAAATTTTCCACAGGTATAGGGTGATGGTATAAGTGTAGGAATGAGGTAGCGGTTGTGGGAATGATGGTAGAGGTGGGGACTGATGGTAGAGGTGGGAATGATGGTTTAGGGGTTGGGATGTGGTAGGGGTTGTAGAGGATGTGGTAGAGGTGGGGAAATGATTGTTAGAGGCTGTGGGATGATGGTAGAGGTGGGGGAATGATGGTAGAGGTGGGAATGAATTATGGTAGGGGTGTGGGAATGATGGTAGGGGTGTCGAGAATGATGATGGGGGTGTGGGGGGATTTGATTTTGCCACCGAAGTGGCTGGTTTATTGTGCACCACATATCCATCCTGTGGAGGTAGCCCAAGAGCATGTGGAATACACAAACGCCTAGAACTAGGCCCAAAAGAGTTACAGGTGTACATATGGGTTTTTATTTATCGATATCTACAGTTCACTTATCTGTTACAAGCAAATTTAGGGATAAATTTGCTTAGTATATCTGGTATCTATTTTCATTAATAAGATCTCTTGCATGTCAATAGGTTTAATACTGTCTGTCTCTGTATTCTCAATAAAGTGGACATTAAGCACACATAGTGTTCAAGACGTGACCATATGTCTGATACATAATTCGCATTTAGTTTGATGGTCATCTGTGTGTCTTCCCAAACTGCCAGAAGTACTATAACCAAGCCTAAGCCTGCCACTACAACATCAGTCAGTTGCTTGTAACCAAGCCTAAAGCCTGGCACTACAACTCAGTAGTAACTTGTACATGCCTAAGCCTGGCCATTACAACCCCCCCAAAACTAAAAAAATCAGCAGGACAGTACTTGTAACCAAGTCTAAGCTGGCCACTACAACATCAGTCAGTGCGTGTAACCAAGCTAAGCTGGCCACTGCACATCTGTCAGTGCTTGTAACCAAGCCTAAGCCTGACCACTACAAACATCAGTCAGTACTTGTAACCAAGCCTAGCCTGACCACTACAACTCAGTCAGTACTTGTAACAAAGCCTAAGTCTGGCACTACATCATCAGTCAGTGCTTGTAAACCAAGCTAAGCCTGGCACTACAACTCAGTCAGTACTTGTAACCCAAGCCTACGTCTGGCCAACTACAACATCAGTCAGTAATTGTAACCATGCCTAGCTGGCCACTACAACATCAGTCAGTTGTTGTAACAAGCCTAAGCCTGACCACTTACAACATCAGTCGTACTTGTACCAAGTCTAAGCCTGGCCACTAAACATCAGTCAGTGCTTGTAACCAAGCCTAAAGCCTGGCCACTACACCATCAGTCAGTACTTGTAACAAGCCCTAAGCCTGACCATACAACATCAGTCAGTACTTGTAACCGCCTAAGCTGGCCACTACAACATCAGTCAGTGCTTGTAACCAAGCCTAAGCCTGGCCACTACAACATCAGTCAGTACTTGTAACAAGCTAAGCCTGGCCACTACAACATCCAGTCCAGTATTGTAACCAAGCCTAAGCTGGCCACTACAAACATCAGTGTTCACATTGCTGTTGCTCCATAAACATACTTATCTAGTTCATGTTATATAGTGGGTTATAGATTATTCAGGTTCTAACTGCATTCCTATAACCCATACATACATCAGTCAAGTGCTGTACCAAGCCTAAGCCTGGCCATACAACATCAGTCAGTCCTTGTACCAAGCTAAGCCTGACCACTACAACATCAGTCATTACTTGTAAACAAAGCTAAGCCTGGCCACTACAACATCATTTTCAGCTGTTCACATTGCATGTGTGCTCATAAACATTACTTATCTGCGTTCATGTTATCATAGTGGGTTATAGGATCTACTCAGGTGCTAATGCATTCCTATAACAATATTTTCATGTTTACTTCTCTCCTAATTTATTCCTATGCTAGGACACCGTTATCCAAAGTTATATTCTAATTTCTCCTTCTGGGTTACTCTTCTGGCTAACATATCAACTTACTGAAGGGAGTAATCCCAATGTGTGATGGGAGCCATAGCAATTGTAATTAATTACTTTGTCCCTAATTTTTGAGTATCTATACCTGGCTTTCCAATGAGCATGTTGTTGGAGTCATTATATTGAGTCAAGAGTCTTCAATGATGACAATTAGAATCAGTAATGATGTAGAGTCAGCTCAGTGTCATAGGTTAGCTTTAGCGCATTAGATTGCAAAACAATTCCGTTTGCAGTGGTAGACGCCCAGTTGTTAATTCTTATGCCTCACTCAAATTAATTGTGGTTCCTTAAAAACTAGGGGAGGTGGCAACAAGAGCAGAAGCAGCCTGCCAGAGACTTCTGTTTAGATTCATCAGTGTATATAACTTGTGTATAATTATTACTACCACTAGGCGTAAAAAATTTCTTCGTGAGCCGTTGCTCGAACAAAAGAGATTTAAGGAGGGTACTACCAGTGAGTTCTTGGGTGTGGGAAAATGATGGTAGGTGTGTTTGTGGGAATGATGGTAGGTGTGTGGGAATGATGGTATGGGTGTGGAATGATGGTAGGTGTGTGGAATGATGGTAAGGGTGTGGGAATGATGGTAAGGGTGGGGGAATGTAGGGTAAGGTGTGGGAATGATGGTAGAGCGTGTAGAATGAATGTGTAGGTATGTGAAATGATGGTAGGGGTGTGGGATTGATGGTAGGGGTGTGGGGGATATGGTAGGGGTGTGGAACAGAGGTAGGGGTGTGGGGTGATGGTAGGGCGGGTAGTGGAATGATGGTAGGTGTGTTGGGAATGATGGTAAGGGTGTGGGTAATGATGGTAAGGGTGATGGAATGATGGTAAGGGATGTGGGGGGATTGATGGTCGGGGTGTGGGGATGCTGGTAGGGGTGTGGAAATGATGGTAGGTGTGTGGGAATGATGGTAGGTTTGTGGGATGATGGTAGGGGTTGTGGTGATGATGGTGGTGTGTTGGAATGATGGTAGGGGTGTGGGGATGTGGTAGGGAGGTGTGGGACTGATGATAGGGGTGTGGGGAATGTTGGTAAAGGTTGTGGGGGATGATGGTTAGGAGTGTGGAAATGTGGTTAGGGGTGTGCGGATGATGGTAGGGGTGTTGGTGAATGGATGGTAGGGTTGTGAGGATGTTGGTAGGATTGTGGGGTATGATGGTAGGGTTGTGGGGGATGATGGTAGGGTTGTGCGGGATGATGGTAGGGTCGTGGGGATGATGGTAGGGTGTGGGGATGATGGTAAGGGGTTGTGGGATGATGGTTAGGGTTGTGAGGATGATGGTAGGGTTGCGGGGTGATGGTAGGATTTTGGGGATGTGGTAGGGTGGTGGGGATGATGGTAGTAGGGTTGTGGGGATGATAGAGGTGTGAAGGTGATTTGGGATTCAGCTGGAACATGGAGCGAGGGTTATTATGGTTTGGAGTGGGAACAAATTCGTATAAGAACGATGGGAGAAACATGGTTGTGGGAGACGTATGGGGGATGTGAGTTGGCGCGAATAGGGTGAGATTGACTAGATGGGGTTAAATGGGGGTTGGGAATTCTGAGGATAAAATATAGGTCGTGTTTGAAAAAACTTATGATTTTGGGTTTGATGTGTTTTAATTTTTTTTTTTTTTTACAAGTCGGCTGTCTCCCACCGAAGGGCCAGGGTGATAATGAGGACACTTGTTGGATAAATGTTGCCACAAGCTCTTGTTTATCAACTTGTCAGGTTTTGTAAACATTTATTCAACTGTATTTGTATAACGGTTTCAGCCAATATCTGTCCTGTAGGCAGTGGTGAAAAAGATACAGGTGACCCTGGACTTTCCATGGGGTTACATTCTGATGTACTGTTGTAAGTTGAAAATGTTAATATAATAAATATGCCTCTCTCACTTAACAACGGAGTTCCTTTCCTAAGACCATATTGGTAAACAAATTCGTCACTAAGTGAGGAGCATACTATAATGGTAGTGGAGGTTGGTGTCAACCTCTTTGATATTGTTTTAATGTCACCTTTGTACCGTTTATAACATTTAAAGTAGATTTTAAAAGTTTATTCAGTAGTGTGTACTGTATTATTGAAATTAAACAGAATAGAGGAAATCAGTCTAATATACATTAAGTATGGATACTGCTCAGAGAGCCCTTCGTAAGTCCGAGTCGTTGGTAAAGAGTACGTCGCTAAGTGAGGAGGAAAAACTGTTTGATAGTAAATCTTTTTTTTGGTTACAAGGACATGGTGACAGGTATACAGTAGACCATAGCTGACATCAACGACATATTACTGTTAGAAAGCCCTTGTTATCTGAGCATTTCCCCCTAATTAGGTCAGTTTTATCCCAGGATGCAACCCACACCACTAACAACCCCAGGTACTCATTTTACGGATTGGGCATAAGACATGCCGGTGTAAGAAAACACCATTGTCTTTCTTACCTTTGCCGGAATTGAACTGGACCCTTGCCATGTGAAGCGAGAGCTTAGCCACAGTGAGTGAGCTTTATCCACCATGTGACGTGAGAGCTTTATCACCACGTGACGTGAGAGCTTTATTAAACCACGTGACGTTGAGAGCTTTATTCACCACGTGACGTGAGAGCTTTATCCTCCACGTGTACGTTGAGCGCTTTATCCACAGTGAGTGAGAGCTTTATCCACCACGTGAGTGAGAGCTTTATCCACCACGTGACGTAGAGAGCTTTATCCACACGGACGTGAGAGCTTATCCACCACGTGACGTGAGAGCATTATCCACCATGTGACGTGAGAGCTTTATCAACCACGTGACGTTGAGAGCTTATCCTCCACGTGACGTGAGAGCTTTATCCACATGTGAGTGAGAGCTTTATCACACGTGACGTGCGAGCTTTATCCACCATTTCAGGCAAACGGTGGCTTGCCTGAAACGTTTTGCATAACAGAGACATCTATCATGGGGACTTGAAATTGAAGCCTTGTTTTATCATTCTGAAAATCCACGAGTTTTTAAAGAACAACAATGTTATGAAACAAATAGGTCTGTAATGTAGAGGGCCAACATGGAAGGCCTGGATGGTGGGTTGTATGGTTGATGAAGGAGAGGTTGTGTGATTTGTTGGGGTGGGGTTGTGTGGGTCTATTGAAGTGGGGTTGTGTGATGGTTGGGGTTGTGTGATTGTTGAAGGTGTGGTTGTTGTTGATTGTGTTGTTGAAGGTGGGGGCACGAACTTGCACCCGCAAAATCATTCCCTATGAAAGCAAAAGACTCGGCAGGGATATGGTAACATCTCTGCAATGAAAAGCAGGGGGTGCCACTAGCACAATAAGAGACAACACAATAACTGTCAGGGTCCCAAGATGTTCAGCTGTCTTCCAGTACTTAAAGGGGATTACCAATAGACCTGGCTGTTCTTTTAAAGAAGGCACTGGACGGCACCTACAGTCAGTACTGAACAGCCGAGCTGTGGTTCAAATGTCAGGTTATTCACTGGTGTTTACCTGGAGGAGAGTTCCGGGGTCAACGCCCCCGCAGGCACCAGTCTGTGACCAGGCTCCTGGTGTATCAGAGCCTGATCAACAGGCTGTTACTGCTGTCTGGCACGCAATCCAACGTACGAGCCCACAGCCGGCTGGTTTAGGTACGACTTTATGTGCTTGTCCAGTGTCAGCTTGAAGATGTCAGAGATCTATTGGTAATCCCCCTTATGTATGCTGGGAGGCTGTGACAGTCGCGGGGCCCCTGAACTTATTTGTATTGTCTCTAACGTGCTAGGACACCCCTGCTTTTCATTGGGGGATAGGTTGCATCGTCTGCCAAGCCTTTTGCTTTCGTTGTGAGTGATTTTCGTGTGCAAGTCGGTAAGTACAGTCCCTCTAGGATTTTCCAGTGTATATAATCATGTATCTCTCCTGCTGCATTCCAGGGAATACAGTTCATGAACTTCTAGTGCTCAATTCTTGAGGTGTTTTATCTCCGGTTATGCGCGCGTGAAGGTTCTTGAACATTTTCTAGGTCAGCAATTTCACCTGCCATGAGAGGTGCGGATGTTAGTGTGCGCAATTATTCCGCCTAGATTAGAACAACGCAACTGAAGAGTGTCACTCTGGGGCTTGGCATCCTAGTTTGAAGTTTCTCATCATCCATCCTGGTCATTTTTCTAGCAGATGCGATTGATAACAATGTTTATGGTCCTTGAAAGGTGAGATCCTCGACATGTCACTCCAGGTCTTTGACGTTGGTTTTTCGCTCTATTTTTTGGCGGATTTGTTTTGTACTCTGATGAAGTTTTATTTCTCGTGTTTACCTATGGAGTAATTGAAATTTTTCATCATTGAACTTCATATTGTTTTTGCAGCCCATTGATAGATTGGTTGGATGATCTGCTGGAGCCTTGCAGTGTCTGCAATGGAAGTCACTGTCATGCAGATTCGGGTGTCATCTGCAAAGGAAGACACGGTGCTGTGGCTGACATCCTTATCTATGTCAATATGAGGATGAGAAACAAGATGGGAGCAAGTACTGCTGCCTGTGGAACAGAGTTATTCACCGTAGCGCCTCGACTTTACTCTTTTGATACTACTCTTTGTGTTCTGTTTTTAGGGAGGAAATTATAAATCCCTCTACCAACTTTTCCTGTTATTCCTTTAGCACGCATTTTGTGCGCTATTCGCCATGGTCACACTGTCCAAGGCTTTTGCAAAGTCTGTATATTATTACATCTGCATTTTTTTGGGCTTCATAGTGCATCTAAGACCTTGTCGTCGTGATCCAAAAGTTTGAGACAGAAAGGAGTACTGCTCTAAACCCATGTTTGCCCTGGGGTGTGTAACTGATGGGTTTCGAGGTGGGTGGCGATCTTGACTTCTAGGACCCTTTCAAAGATTTTTTATGTATGGGAGGTTTAGTGTATCGGTGTTGTGTGTAGCCAACAGCAACAGGCCTGGTTGATAAGCCTGATCCACATGAGGGCCTGGTCAAGACCAGGTTTGCAGGGGGGTGCCCCTGGAAACCCTTTCTTCAGGTATACTCCAGGGGTTGTGTGGTTGTTGAAGGTGCTGTTGTGTGGGTTGTTGAAGGTGAGAGGTGTGGTGAAGGTGATGTTGTTCCTCTGTGACACCACTCTATTGCTAAACATAATGAGGGCAAATTCCTGGGTCTCCACATGACAGTGTTTATAAGTTTAATATGCACCCATACCCATCCTGTGGGGCAGTAGTCAAAAGATTACAGAAAAACATAATGGGTCCAGGGAACTGGACTCCAAAGTTTTGATAGCTGAGGCAAGTTACAAAGTTAATGAATCTAGGTAGATCTGGTCACAGTCATGACAATGTTACAAAGGTATTTACAGATTACCAAGGACATAATGGGTCAGGGACTGGGGTCCAAAGTTTTGATAGATGAACATGGTCCAGTGGTCCCTCAATAATCGTCCGGCTGAAAGTCGTACATTTCGGAAAATAGTCCTGTTTTTTTCGTCTAAATAGGGCTCGCAAATGGTCGTAAATCCGCTAATCGTCCTTCGTCCGGACGGGGTACTCATGCTCTGAGCCGCCTGGGCCTGCCTTTCCAGCCAGTTGTGCCATTGTTTACCAGTGGAGTGACGGTCCCCTCACATGTCCTACAAAATATTTCCTAATATTCATTGATTTTAGTGCTAGGCAAGTGCTAAATAGCTACCATGGCTCCAAAGAAAAAAGCTTCTAGTGCCAGCCCTTTTGGTAAAGAATTTTTTGTGGAGAAACACATAATTTATGAAAAATTTGTAGAAAAATACAATGATGGTGGCGGTAGAGTGGAAGCAGTTGTGATAGTGGTGGATGAATCATAAGAAAGGAGGAATCACTGGCAGCAGCCTTTGGCCCATCGCTCGGAGGTCCTTTACAATTCTCCCACTAACGACATTTTCCCAACCAGTCCTCAATTGATACCCAAGAAATAAGCTTGATAATCTTATCCATTCATGTGGGACTTGCAAATGGAGTGGATAGAGGTTATCAGAGCTTATTTCTGGGTAGCATTGAGGACTGGGTTGGGAAAATGTTCGTTTTTGTGGGATAGAATTGTAAAGGACCTGCCGGAGCATGGGCACCAGGCCTGCTGCAGTGGATCTCCTTTCTTATGTTCATCAACCACTATCACAACTGTTTCACTTACCACCACATCTTTGCAATTTTTCTACAAACTTTTTCATAAATTAATGTGGTTTCTCACATTCATACAAAAGGGCTGGCACTAGATGCTTTCTTTGGTGGTAGTGATGGTGGTAGAGGTAGTGTGATGGTGGGTAACAGTTTGTACTAGTGGTTGAAGGTCGTAGTGATGGTGGTGGTTAGTGGTTTTAGAGGTTTTAGAGGGTTCCTTCTTTAGTGATTCAGCGATTCTACCAATTCTCCAGTGTGATGAAATGGTTTTTGAAAAAACCGACAAGTTGAAGATTGAGACACTTGACAACATATGGAATCTGTATTCAGGAAACGTTTCGCCACCCAGTGGCTTCATCAGTCCAATACAAAGTGGAAAGGAAAGTAAGGAGAGGAGGATTAGAGGTAATCAGTCCCTCAGCCTGGAATGATGTGTTCAGTCCATCAATCTTGTAGAAGTACGCATAGGGCCGTAGACGTGACCTTATATCTGTAGTGAGGTGAGGCGAAGCCACTGTATGGCAAAACGTTTCCTGAAATGAAGAATTCCCATATGTTGGATAAGTGTCTCAATCTACAACTTGTTCCGTTTTTTCAACCATTCATCACAACTGTCAGACACGCAGATATGCGATCTTGTTACAAAGAATTCTTCAACACTTGTTCAACCTTTGGACGCAAGACCTACTTCGGACTAGTGGATGATACCACTATGACCCACCTCCTCCTGCTTTAGCCTCACCTCCTACAGTATATAAGCCACGTCTATGGCCCTATGCTGTACATTCTAACATGGATTGATGGGATGAACACATCGACTCCAGGCTGAGGGGGATGCTGACCTCTAACTCCTCCTTCCTTACGCCTTTCCATTTGTATGGGGACTGATGAAGCCACTGATGTGTGCGAAACGTTTCTGAATTTTTATATAAAAGAGATTTTCCCATTGGCATAAGTGTCTCAATCTTCAACTCCTCCAATGTTGTGTTGGTGATTAATAGGGCTACAAAAACCATTAACCGCCTCAAGCTGCTGCTTTCACCATCAGTATGGATGGCTTACACTCAGTGGACCTTATTTACCCAACAAACAACACAACACAAACCTCTCATGACATACGTAATGACTTATTTTGTTCATTCAAGAGTTATAGCCTGTTTCTTTGTATTTATTGTTATTTGTGTTCGCTTCTTCTGACTAGGCTTCGGCCTCTCCCTCTACGTTGTGGCATATGTTCGAATCGCCGGCCCATTCCACGTTCGGACCAACTCTGGTCCGCTCCTATATGACAACGACAATTACATGAGCTGATGATACTGCTCCACTTCTCGTTCTTCTCAGAAAAGATCGGCACGTCGTCAATACCTTTCCACGCTCAGGTGGCAGGAATGCACAATGGACTTAATTCTTCACTTTACGACCGACTGGCCGTCTATCTACGTTTCTTTCGGAACCTGACAGTATTGGCAAGGCCACTCCTACGCCATGTGGTCAAAGTATTTCTTTTCATGCTCTTAAGAGCGGTACGCGCATTGCACGTTACAGAATGCTACCCGGCTCATGAGCTTTTCTCATCTTTCCCATAATCGTACTGTTCCTTTACAACTATTGAAAGCTCATTCCTCAATTACTAGTAGTGGTACCGACACATTCTGCCCCAAACCATAGTTCAACAAAATTTCCAGACAAGTGGCACTGACATTCTTGAACAGCTAGAACTCCACGATCTCCATCCTCATGGTGACACTTAGTCTTCCTGCCGGGGCGTGAGACCGATACCCTTCAATGTGGGCTCGTTTACGTTTGCCAGCCCGTGAACTCCTATCCTCAGTTTATGTAGCAGGACATCGGGTACAAGTTCGAAAGGTGATCCCTTACAAACCGGCATCAGTGTAGAAATTGCTGGGATTTGGCCCATCCAGCGAAATATTGCCGATCTATCGCCGACATCCGAATGCCCAGTCTGTGGTGCCGATGACCATTCTAATTAGTCTTGCAATCGACCTCCCTCTTTTTTATTCGCCTTAATTGTCATTGGAGGCTCGCCCTTCATACTTCTCGCCGTTGTCAAGTCTACTTATAACAAGCGGAAAATCCATTACCTCAAAGAGGCAGAGAAGGTCTCCCCTTATGCCATGGCAGTTTTCTCATCTCCTCCTCCAAGGGAGGACTACCTCGTGTTTCTTATTCCCGTGTTTCAAAACGGTCCCCCACTCTGGGTATCCCATCTTCTGCACCACCTCTGTAGTTACCTATCCAAGTCACTCCTGTAGCTAGTCTTTTGCTGTCTCGGCTCTCAGACGTCCCTACTTCAACGTCTCAGTCTGATCTTGACTTCTTCATATTCTCTCTCACAAGCCTCGTTGCGACGAGATATTTATGACATTCTCCCAATCGTTCCCTCACTTCTCAAAGTCAAAAAAGTTCCGTCTAACACCCTCCTACCTGAACATTAAAATGGTATAAAATACCGACACATTGTTAGGTTAGACACATATGCAACAGTTGGGTATCTTTATTTCGAAACGTTTCGCCTACACAGTAGGCTTCTTCAGTCGAGTACGGAAAGTTGATAGAAGCAGAAGATACATGAAGGACGCTGTTAAATCAGTCCACCACTGAAGATGCTACTGTGTAGGCGAAACGTTTCGTAATAAAGATACCTAACTGTTGCTATGTGTTTACCTAACCTCCTACCCATCTTCCACTCCTCATTTTCCCTTCCCTGTCTCTGTACCTGGTTCTCCCCCTCTCACTGGCTCTGTTACAAAGTGTAGAGGTTCACCCTCCTCCTCGTACTGTACCTTCCTCCTGTTCCCTCCCAAGTTTCTTCCTCTTCTGCCACTCCCAGGTTTCTGCCTCTTCTGTCCCCTTCACGCTTCTCCATTTCCTACACCCTTCCGTCCCCCCTACCTTGGTACAGTCCATTACAGTTTACCAAGGTTATTCATCCTCCCCCTACCATTTCCATATTGTCTCCCATACGAGTTCTTTGAATTCTGAAACCTTGAAGCAATCTCTGGATATATTGCAGAAGGACCAAACCATCAATGGACACTGATCCACCCTCCGGCTCCTTCTCTCTCCTCTACTCCATCTGCGCAAACTCCTTTCTTCACAGCGCACCATTCCTTCGCTGTCTTGAACGGTTTCACTGCCTGCGCATGTGCGACTTTTCTACCCCTCTAGTCCATAGGAACCCTTACCTGCGGATTTAAGGATCTTACATTGACTTAAGGGAGGAACACGGCAACCGACCTGGTAGCACAAGCTATCAGGTCTAACTCACACCCACCCACATCCACTCATGTATTTATCCAACCTATTTTTAAAGCTACACAACGTTCTGGCCTCTATAACGGTACTTGGGAGTTTGTTCCACTCATCCACAACTCTATTACCAAACCAGTACTTTCCTATATCCTTCCTGAATCTGAATTTTTCCAACTTAAAAACCATTGCTGCGAGTCCTGTCTAGGCTAGATATTTTCAGCACACTATTTACATCCCCTTTATTTATTCCTGTCTTCCATTTATACACCTCAATCATATCCCCCCTAATTCTACGTCTTTCTAGAGAGTGCAGATTCAGGGCCCTTAGTCTATCCTCATAGGGAGGTTTCTGATACATGGGATCAACTTTGTCATCCTCCTTTGTACATTTTCCAGAGAATTTATATCCATTCTGTAATAAGGTGACCAAAACTGTGCAGCATAATCTAAATGAGGCCTAACCAATGATGTATAGAGTTGAAGAACAACCTGAGGACTCCTATTATTTATGCTTCTTGATATGAAGCCAAGGATTCTATTAGCTTTATTGCGAACACTTATGCACTGTTGTCTTGGTTTCAGATTACTGCTAACCAGAACTCCTAAATCTTTTTCGCAATCCGTAATATTAAGATCTACATTATTTAGTTTATATGTGGCATGGTTATTGTCCTGTCCAACATTTAGAACTTTGCATTTGTCTATGTTAAACTGCATCTGCCACTTCTCCGACCACTGCATCAGTCTATTCAAATCTTCCTGGAGTGCTCGAATGTCCTCGTCAGAATGAATTCGACGGCCTATTTTGGTGTCATCGGCAAACTTGCCGATGTCGCTCTTTATGCCCTCATCTATGTCGTTTATGTAGATTGTGAACAGCAGGGGGCCCAACACTGACCCCTGTGGAACACGCTCGTGACACTTCCCCACTCTGATTTCTCCCATTTATGCAAACTCTCTGCTGCCTATTTGTCAACCATGCCTCTATCCAGGAAAAAATTTCTCCTCCTATTCCATGTGCTTTAATTTTCCTCATAGTCTCTGATGTGGGACCCTGTCAAAAGCCTTACTGAAGTCCATATACACAATATCATATTCATTACCATGATCTACCTCCTCAAATACCTTAGTGAAAAAAGTTAATAAATTCGTAAGGCAGGAACGCCCCTTTGTAAAACCATGCTGAGATTCGTTGATTAATTTATGCTTTTCAAGGTGGCTACGAACTGCCTCGGCATTATTGATTCCATAAATTTTCCCACTATGGAGGTTAGGCTTATTGGTCTATAGTTCAAGCTAAGGACCTGTCACCTGTTTTGAAAATAGGTATCACATTTGCCATTTTCCACTTATCTGGCACCATGCCAGTTTGTAGTGATATGTTGAAAGATTAGCCAAAGGTGTGCTAAGCTCCTCTTTACATTCCTTTAGAACCCTTGCATACAGTTCATCAGGGCCTGGGGATTTGTTAGGTTTTAATTTATCTATTTGCCTAAGGACCATGTCACTTGTGACCCTGATAGTACACAGTTTATTATCGTCCTGTTCTACATAATTTATCATTACTGGAATATCGCTGGTATCCTCCTGTGTAAAAACTGAGAGGAAGTATGTGTTAAAAATTCTACACATTTCCTTATCACTGTCAGTGAGCTGACCCGAGGAACTTTTGAGTGGGCCTATCTTGTCCCTGATCTTACTTCTGTATACCTGAAAGAATCCTTTTGGGTTAGTCTTCGATTCTCTTGCAACTTTAACCTCATAATCTCTTTTTGCTTTTCTAATTCCCTTTTTATTTCTCTCTTTAACTGAATATATCAAATTTCCCCAATTGCCCCTCTCTTTGATTTGCCTATATAGCCTCTCTTTTGACCAATCAGATTTTTTAATCTATTGTTCATCCATTTAGGATCATTTTTGTTTGATCTGATTTCCCTATTTGGAAATAATTTGACTGAGCAGCTAGAACTATGCCCTGGAAAGCATATATCGGCAACCATCACCACCTACCTGACCTTAGTCAGGTCATTCCAGTTCAGCCCACCTAAGTAATTTTTTCCAGTCCTATGAAATCAGCCAAGCGAAAGTCAGGACGGAGACTTGATTGCCATTATTGGGGGAAATTTCCCATAAATATATTAAAAATGGTGATTTGTGATCACTTTCCCCAAGCTCATCATTAACCTCAAGATTATTAATTAGTGTTTCCCTATGGCAAGAACCAAGTCAAGGAGGTTATTTCCCTATTTGGCTCTGTACAAACTGTTTTAAAAAACAATCCTGGATCGTATCAAGAAAGTCACCTGACTCTAAATTTCCGTCAAATTGCTCCAGTCAATCTGTCTATAGTTGAAATCTCCCATTGCAAAACATTTTCGTATGTAGATGCCTTCGAATTTCGCCCCATAGAAGTTTACTGCACTCCCTATCAAGATTGGGGCCCTGTAAATCACCCCCAAAATTAGTTTTTCTCGGCCCTCGAGAAGCTGTAACCAAACGATTCAGTGGCTGACGCTTCTAATTTAATATCTTGTCTAACACAACAATTTAAATTGTCTCTGACATACATCGTACTCCACCACCTTTCCTGTTGACCCTGTCAGTGTGGAATAATTTATAGCTTGTATGTGACTTTCAGGGGGCATCTCTCTATCTTCAGATTGAGCCAGGTCTCTGTTATAGCAATAATATCTATGTTTTCCTGCACTTGCAATTAATCTTAGCTCATCTATCTTATTTCTTACACTCCTGCTATTAGTATAGTAAACCTTAAGGGAGCTAGTCCCTTGCTGCCTCTGCTGTCCCCTTTGTTTGCTGAAACCCGATCTATTGTCTTTATTTATAACTTCATGCTGAATGCCTTTTATTTCATTTACTGTTTCCAACCCCGTGTTGAACCTGCTTGTTTCCCACACACACCCTACCTCTATCTTCCCTCAGTTTAAAAAACATAGGCATTTCACCAATGGCCTTCTCAATCGAGTCTGCAAGTGCTACCACCCCAGCCCCAGAGAGATGTACCCCATCCCTTGCATACATATCATGTTTGCCATAAAGTTGTTCCAGTTGTCAATGATGGATTGCAATTCCCTTTCAGTATCTGTCTAGCAGCAATTTACACCAATTGCCCTAGACAACCATTCCCTTTCCTACTCCCCTTCTAGGCAAGATGCTACATATGATTGGGGTCCCTCCCCTTTGACTTAATGAAATCTATAGCTGACCTGTACTTATTAGCAGCTCTTCTTCTCCTATCCTTCCCAATTCATTTCCACCAGCACTGAACAGATAATGGGCTTGCTCCCATTACCTGACATGTTTTTATCCAGCCTGTTGACAATGTCCCCAACACCAGCTCCAGGGAAGCACACTCTATCTCTCATCTTCTTATTCCTTTTACAAAAAGCACGGTTCAATGTATCTTACCCGAGAGTCACCAACCACAAGAATGCGCTTACCTCCATTAGCAGGGGCAGTAGTACCCTTACCTTCACTGGCCACTGAAGTACATTCATCCTGAAGAACAGAGAAGCGATTTCCTACCTTCAGATCTTCACTCTTAACTTTCCTTACTCTGATGCGCCTTCCATTACTGTGAACTACTCGCCACTTGTAGCAGGTGCTGGGCTGCACCTCACTGCTGGTAGCCGTTGCTGCCTCCCCAAATAAAAGCCTCCTCACAGCGAGAGACAGTTGATAGACAACAAACTTCTTGAATGATACTGCTCTTTTACCATACGTATGAAATGAAATTCAGTTAAACAAGATTATTGGTCATTTTTTTCTGTTTTATGATGGCAGGTAAGTTTTGCACACTTCTGACATTCAGTATACACTAATCTTTTTCACTCCGGTGTTTCTTAAAAGCCTCCAATTAATTAGACCTGGGTTGAGAGGATGCGGGGACGGCAGCCACAAAACCATACATAGTATTGGTAGTAATATAAGTGGTTGAGGTATATCGAGTAGCAGGAGCAGTACCAACAGCAATTATTCACTACCACCCTATCACTTTCCCCAATTTATATATCACTGACTGTCTAACTACAATTTGCTTTCTACCTCCCACCACCGATATGACAAAGTATCCATTCAACCAAGCACGCACACACCCATTTATAACCAACTTTCCTTCATAACTCTCAAAATACAAGCGACCATCCAACCAATCACCTGCCCACGATCTATTACCTTCCTACCAACTACCACCACTAGAGGGCAAAAGGTCTATAAGTGACAGGAGAGCCATAATGAAAAGTTACGATGTGG
The DNA here is from genome assembly GCF_026875155.1 of Cherax quadricarinatus. Lineage (NCBI taxonomy): Eukaryota > Metazoa > Arthropoda > Malacostraca > Decapoda > Parastacidae > Cherax > Cherax quadricarinatus. Next base: position 27,653 of record NW_026505169.1, read on the forward strand.
ACTGGTGTTATTATGGCTCATGACCCTGCCATAGGGATACCCGGACCAACAGTCATGGGCGACTTCTAGCTAGTCCCTCAGAAAGATTGAGTCTCTTACCCACTGTGTTTACAAGGGTTGAGTCAAAGCTCTTTGCCCAGTCTCTTGAACTGCAATCAATTGGAAATATTGGTTCTGGCCCATTGGGCCTTATCATGCCAACTCTTGAGAAAATATGTATTTACTTCGCCTCCACCACTTTCTCATCCAGCTCTTCCCACCCCGAGGCTGAAAAGTACTTCCTTTCGTCCCTGTAGCTCGTCTGTACTGTTAGCTTCTATTTGTGCTCTAGGCCTCCAGGTTCGCATTTCAAATACTGTCCCTATTTCTACTGTGAATTCTCTGGGTAACTTGTACATCCTAATCATGTTTTCTCTTGGTTTCTTTACAGGTTCAACAGCTGCAGTTTCTTTAGTTTCTCTTTAGCTTAACTCCTTCAACTTGGGGACTAGTTTTAACTTCGAGTTCCCGAGCATACTTGAGTAGATGCTAGCTATAATAATGCTCTTTACTTTGGTAGGCCTGACAGATGTCTTGTGCAGTCTTAATATTCTTATGATCTTTGAAGACACTTCCGAGATTCGTTAACCTCGTATATGTTGCCTTTGCTACGCGGAGTATGTATACTCTCACGATATACTCTATATGATTTTTACTCGCAGAACTTTCACGTTGTGCGGGACCAGCTGTTGCTCCCGCATCATGGTATTTATTGTTCCTAGTCCCTATTGACCTGTCAAAATGTTGACTATTGAGCATGTGTAAGGAGTCAACATCCACCTCGTCACCCACTTTTTACCCCACTTTAAACCGAAAAGGTATTTCTTACATGCCCCTTGTTCAGGTATATCTGACTATTTTGTATGTTGTAATTACATCTCTCCTGATTCTTCGTTCTTCTAATAACGCGAGATTTAATTCTTTTAGCCTCTCTTGATAGTTAATTATCCTTCTAAAGTTTCTGAAGCTTTTGTGCATGTTTGGCATGATGTCGGGTCCACATAAGTGAAGGTATTTCTGAATTTACCAGTTTTGAATCTGATACTGAGGTAATGCGAATTGTGTTTCTGAGGCTAGAGACACAATCCACATTGGTTTGCTGTGGTTATGAAAGTCGAGTCTTAGGCTCATGGAATTCTTCACTGGTCGTGACAAGGTTCACTGAGTCCTAGTTTTGTGAACTCTGTCATACCTGTTCTTAAAACTGTGCATAGAGTCTGCCTCCACTTCCTAGTCCAGATCATTCTATTTTCTGAGTGTCTTAAGGAGGAAGAAATATTTCCTAACATTCTTACGGTTCATTCACTTAACTCCCATCTGTGCCAATTGTTCCGTTTCATACCTGTCGAAAGTTTTTCCTGTTTGAACTCTCAGTTTTCTAAGTATCTTGTACACAGAAGAACTAGGGGAGATGTGGTCACTATCTGCTAATATCATCAGTTTAAATTCTTTTAGTCTCTTTTTAAAAGGTCATCTACTTTAGTGCAGCTCCTGAACTGTTGGCAAGCCTCTTCACTTTTTCTAGTTTTTGGATGTGATATCAGGTATTGGTTCTGTGCTGGTTCTGGGTACACTGATGGGCCGGATATATGTAGCATATGAATTTTTAAATTACTCTTGTTGCTCCTCCTCAGAGTTAATCTTATGTTCGCCAGTCGCGCACATGCTGCAGAGGTCATTAGGTTGATATGCGCCTTCGGGTATATACACACACGTGTGTGTACGTCTGCTCCAGGCTTCGCTATACAGAAATAACCGGGTCAACCTCCCTCACACCTGTTCTCCGATGGGAAGGAAACTCTTCGCCTCCAGTAAATGCTTTCTCACGTTAACTACCTCCACCACGTTGAACTCTCCACTGATCAAAGGAGGAGGTAGAAAGACAGAGAGAGAGAGAGACAGACAGACAGACAGAGAGAGTGAGAGAGAGGGAGAGGGAGGGGGAGAGAGAGAGAGAGAGGGAGAGAGAGACAGATACAAAGCTAATCTTGATTGGCTGTATTTCTTAAATTATAATTGATTGCTCTATCTTTACAATTATTGTATATGTAATATTTAAAGCAAAAGAAATATTATTTTGGGAACATATTTCACTATAGACTAACTTATACTAAATTATTTGATGAAACGATTAACTACTTATAACTTACTTTTATAAGTACAACTACCGGTACTTTTTAAACTGCCAGTGTTATTTACACTACTTTTGTTACTTATATTGCTACTGCTGCTACAGCTAATAATAAACATTACTTCTGTTATTTGTCCTACAGCTTTTACTGTTTATGCTCCTACTTCTAGTACTGCTACTATTACTACTTATGTTGTTAACAACAACAGTACTGCTACAACAACTACTACTACTACTACTACTACTACTACTACTACTACTACTACTACTACTACTACTACTACTACAATAATAATAATAATAACTGAAACTTAAGAGCTATGTGACAGCAGCAATAAGCATGACACTTTCAGTGGAACATTGACCTTACAGTTTATCATTCTTAATTGTACCCTTTACCTTGAGATGGAACTAATGCAGATTATATTATTATCAAGGCGAGTACTGTGGCGTGACGGTGGGGGTAGATATGGTGACGATGGTTGTAGCTGTGGTAGTGAGGATGGTTGTTGTAGTGGCGAGTATGGTAATTGTGGCAGGGAGGGTGATAGGTGTGATTATCACCATCAACCTCACCACCACCACTACAACCACCCTCATCACCACCACTCTCACTACCGTCACCACCACAACAACCAACCTCACCACCTTCAGTATCACCATCACCACGTTCTCACAACGACAACCCTCACTGCCACAACCACCCTCACCACTACCACCATCGCCCCCACCACCATCACAACCATTCTCACCCCCACCAAACAACCGCTGAAGAAGCATACGATTACACTACAGGCTTAGGGCATATGGGCGTGGTGTGAGGGGATGTGGGTGCTTGGGGAGGTTTGGGTACGGGTGGGGGTAGGTGATGCTAGCCCACATCTTGGGTCGGGATGTAGTCCAAAAATTTGCCGCTAGGGTCGTGGTCCGCTTACTCGACCTTTGCGCATGCGCTCATTTTCAGTTTTCCCACATCTTAATTTCTGGAACGCCTCAAAGCATTTGGAATGTATTGGCTGGAGCAGAGGAGACTTAACATGTTAACTAATGGAGCACCTCAAACCACTTGGAATAATTCTTTGGAACATTTAATGTTAAACTCATGTAAAGTGCTAAACCCGTGTGGTCATTCAGGGCAAGGAGTGGTCAAGTCTCGATCCTCCATTTGCTAGTCAAGGTGATATTACAATATGCAGAATAAACTACTGTGAAAAATAGTTTAATTCCAAGCGTTTTTCTCTTGTGAAATTACGAGTGCGCTTAGCATTTTCACTATTTTTTTCACTGGTTATTCTGCGTATTGTGATATCACCTGTTTACTGTGGTCTTATTGCATATATATTATATGAGATATAAGAGGAAGTATAGAATAAATCCTCTGAAATGTTGGTATGTCACAGACACAGAAAATTCTATATCACTGTCAGTGATCTGTTGCACATTCTCTAAATGAAAGTCAAGTATTTCTTTGTGCTTAAAGGGAATATTTGACTGTGCAGTGTTGAGTCCTCTTCGTGAATCCCCGCTTGCCGTTCACGCTTCTGAAGTGTTTTTTTTTTAATCGCATCTGTGTAGCATTGCATTTATGGGCGTTTTACTAGAGATCAGTATAACCTAACCAAACCTAGTCTAACTTAAATAGCGTAAGTCGAGGAATTTGCTTGAAACGGTATGTCAGATATTGACTTAGGCTTTAGGAAGACGGATTGCCTTGCTCAAGGTCGCTAACTATCCACCCGTTCTTTCTTCTGCACAGACTGAGATGAAATGTATTTTTTTTTTAATTGTTGCCTTCCCTATTGATCTTGACACTATAAGTGGCTTCTCACCAGCGCGGTCAATTACCTGAGGATAATTGTTCGCATCGCTGTTGGGCCGTGCGGACGCACTGCGCAGTAGCTCCTACTACACCTGGTTACTGCGCATTTTCACTGTTCAGACATGGCGGAGTACACCGGCAGGAGAATTAATACAGTCTGCATTGAGCTGTTGAAGGGTTCTCTGAGCCCTGATTCGACGAACGTCCTTCTTCCTGCGATTATTAGGGATTTATATGGAATCCCTAATGAGGAGCTGTATGGTGTGGCTCTTAATGGGATGAGACGAGTTTTTTGTGAAGTTCCTGAGAACTAGTTACTACAGCAGTGTGGTGGAGGAGTATCAGGAACGCCGAATGTGCCTCAACTCGACGTTGGATGTATGCATGCATGACGTGTCTACTTACTACACGTGGGTACGAGTGAGGAATGTACCCTTTGAGGCAACTAAGTTTAGTATAGTGGAAGTTTTTAGAAAATATGGAGTAAATTCATGAAGCTAGAGGAGGGGTATGGGGGGATGGACCATATGAGGGCCTTCCGGAAGGGTCATACAACATCAAGATGACCTTGAAGACGCCCTATACCTTCGTATGTCATGTTGACGGGTACCAGAAATCAGGTATATGTCTCGTATGTGGGGCAGAGGAGAACGTGTCGTCTTTGTGGCTCTTATGACCATATAGCGGCGCAATGTGCACGTAGAGTTGCCCCAGGGTGTCAGCCCCGGTAGAGGAGGTCCAGCAAGCGAGTGTGGTGGAGGCGGCGAAGTCTGGGACTCCTCTATGGAGTGAGGAGGTGGAGAAGGAGGGTGAACAGATGGGGACGTGTGTCACTCTCCCGGTGGAGGATGGAGATCCTACTCCAACGCCTGTGGTGGTGGCGGAAGTGGTGGAGTCGACACAGGAGGTGTCCTTGGAGTCAGTGCTCCAGGAATTCTTGGAGGAGGCTTTGGTTGGAGAGGACATGGGTGGACGGACCAGTGAAAAGCAGCAATCGCAAGGGCAGAGTGAGAAGACGGAAGTAGCAGGGAATAATAGAAAGGATACACTTGTAGTGGCAGAGGTGCACAGGGAGGATGTACCTGAGGAAGAGATGGCTGTGGGAGGCAGCTCTAGGAAGCGGCCAGCGGGGTTGACTGAATTAGATGACGTTTTAACACCTGGGCAAAGACCAGGTAAGAAGGCATGGGCAGAGGTGGTTCGCAAATCCCCTACAGGGGGGGGAGTTCAGGAAAAATCGGGGGGGAGAGAAAAGGGGGGGGTAGGGGGTCTTATTAAAAAATGTAATAAGGAAAGTGTGAGCAGCTTGAAGGGGAGTGTAAGCAAGCCACAGCGGCACAGAGGTAAGCCGCCTTTCCTTGACCATTCAGGTGTTTAACGTTAAATGCTAATGGCCTAAAGACTGAAGTAAAAAGGGTATGGTTGGAGTGGTTCCTCAAAAGGTATGACGTGGATGTTTGTTTCTTACAGGAGCATAACCATAAGTCAGGTAGTGAGTTGCGATTGAGAGGCTATAAGTTGTTTGTAAGCATGGCAATGCTTTTAAAAGGGAGGAGTGGCTTTTTTAGTAAAGGAGACCAGTCCATTGCGAGTCATGGGGTGGGAGGAGGGGGAGGGGGGAGGGTTGTTCGGGTGGATGGGTGGTGGGGGGAGAGCAGGTATGTTTTGTGGGAGTTTATATGCCAGCGATTGGTAACGTGCGGATAAAAAACAGACTTTGTTCGGGATGTATTGTTATAACTATCTCAGGGTTTACCTGCTATCGCGATAATTGGAGGTGATTGGAATTGTGTGATTAGGCATGCAGACGTCATACCTAGGGGGGCGGGGTGCGTGTTGTGGTGTCTTAAGGGATGCATTGCGTGATGTCGGGTTGTAGATGTGGTCGGCAGGGGGGGGTTTCAGGTCGAGCACACCTATGTACAGGGGAGTTATGAGGCAAGGTTGGATAGGATTTATGTGAGGCAGGGGATAGGAGTGGAGAGGGTTAGAACAGTAGACGTGGGTTTATCTGACCACAGAGCAGTGTTGGCTGACCTTCGGGTGGATGGCATTCCGAGAATCTTTCAGAGTTATTGGAAATTAAATGTGAGGCTTTTACAGGAGGAAGATCAAGGTTGGTCCTTTCAGACATGGTGGAAAGGGTTTTGGGAGGCTAGGGATGAGGAGGTGGATTTGCTAGATTGGTGGAGTTGCAGGCAAAGGTGCAGATTGCGGGATTTTTAAGACGAGGGCAGGGAACGGGCACGATGGAGGTTTGGATTGCAGAATTATTTAGAGGGCCAGTTGAATGATTGTTATGGGGGGGGGTAGGGAGGGTGTGGGAGGAGTTATGGGGGAACTTAGAAGTCGTTTAGTGGAGATGCATAATGAACGTTTTGATGCACTCAGGTTAGGCAGGATTGGAGGATGTACTAAAGGGTGATAGACCAACCGGGTATGTACTCCGAAAATTCAAAGACAGACAGTTGAGGAATACGGTGGCACATATTGTCGTGGAGGGAGGGGAGGGTTATGTGCAGGGACAGGGTCTCTCTGACACAGAGTTTATCAGTAGGTATGCTGATTTTGGTTTAAGGAGAAATGGAAGAGAAGGGGAGGGTGGTTGGGTTAGAATCATTTAGAGCTATAGGGGTTCAGCAGGGTGTGGGGCAGGGGGATCGGGTTTTGTTGGAGGGAGGCATTACGGGGGCAGAGGTGGGGGAGGTGGTGAATGGGTTGAGTCAGGGGAAGGCACCGGGAATAGATGGGTTATCTAATGATTTTTACAGAGCACATTGGGAGGATCTCAGGGATGCCTAGTGGCGGTTTTGAATTATATGATGAAAAGTGGTAGAATGGCGAAAACACAGAGAACTGGGGTTGTTGTTTTGGTGCCAAAGAAGGGGGAGAGGGAGAAGGGTTTGGGAGATTATCGTCCGTTGTCGTTAATGTGTACGGATTACAAAATTTTTGCGAAGGTATTGGGTAACAGATTAAAGAAGGTAATTGGGAGTAGCGTACATGAGGGGCAGTATGGGATACCGGGACGGACAAATGAAGAATGGGCACAGTGTGATAAGGGATTTTATAGAGAACTGCCAGGGAGGGGCGTCCTTGGATTGGATTGGGCTCAGGCCTATGACTGTGTGAAGAGGGACTTTTTGTGGGGTTGTTTGGAGAAATTGGGTTTTGGAGGGGGGGTAGTGAGGTGGGTGCGCACTCTGTATGAGGGGGCTGTCATGAGGGTGCAGGTTAATGGTAAGCTGGGGGGGGAGGTGATGATGGAACAGGGATTAAGGCAGGGTTGCCCGCTGTCGCAGTTGCTCTTTGCATGTGTGCAACATCCTTTTTTTTGAGGCTGTGGAGGCAGAATTGCAGGGGTAGGGGGGGGAAGAATGGGGGAATAGTAGGTTATGTAGACGACACAACTGTGTTAGTTTTCGAGTGGGGAGGCTTTAAGAAGGGTGGGTGAGGTGATAAGGAGTTTTGGGAAGCTTTCAGGAATGGCAGTTAATTTAGCAAAGTCTAGGTTATTGGAAGTAGGAACATGGGTTGGGGGGAGATTGGGGGAGGAGATGGGATGGATGATTTGTGACAGAATTAGGGTGTGTGGGATATGGTATATGAAGCAGTTGCAGGAATGTAGGAGGCTTAACTCAGAACAGTCACGAATAGGGTTATAGGTAAGTTAAAAGGTTTGAGGGTCAGTGAAGTGGCGTTACAGCAGAGGGGCGTTGGTAATTAACTCGGTGGTGTATAGTAAGGTCTGGGTGTGGCGGAGGTGTTCCCTTTGAGGGTGCAGGATATACAGGAAATACAGAGGAGGGTGTTGAGGTTTGTGTGGGGGTTTGGGAGGGCCTGGTTGTCCAAGGATGTGGTCATGACGGAGGTGAAACGGGGGGTCTAGGATTGTTGGCCTTAGGGCCTAGGGTAATGGCAATATATATCAAGCAGAGGTATCTAAGAGTGGGGGGGGAGAGGGGTGTTAGGGTGGATAGGGTGATGAGGGATGCTAGAAAAATGGTGGTTGGTAGGGATTTGAGAAAGTGTGAAGATGTAATAAGATTCATGTTGACAGTGGGGCAGGTTAAAAGTTTGAAGGTAAACACGGTGGTGGGTGTGGTGTGGGGAAGGGGTGTATTGCAGGGGGTCGCAGTATACCCCATGTATAACTGGAGGGTCATATGGGGGGAGTTCAGGAAGATTAGGATACCAGCACGGGTTAGGGAGATGGTAAAACCGTTTTCTCATGGGTGTGGTTGCATCTAAGCACATGTTGCATAAGATGGGGTTGGTGAGAGAGGCAACATGTTTATTCTGTGGGGAGGAGGAAACTGCCTATCATGTGTATATTTTTGTTCATCTTTGGGCGTGGTGAGAGTCTGGATGGCGGGGGTTATTAGGTTGTTGGGGGGGGGAGTTGGTCTTTTCTTAGGTCTTTGTCGATGGATGTTAGTGGGGTTGAAAGTGACGTGGGGAGGGCTTTGATGTATGTTATGGCAGATTATTTGCACGTTTCTTGGGGTATGAGGCAGATTACAGGGCAGTTGAGGATAAAAGCGTTAGCAGCAAGGTTCTTTAGGACAAGGTGTAGGAATAGATTAATATATGGGGGAAGATGGGAATCAAGTTTTTCGGGAGGTTATCGTAATCTCACTGTAGCACAACTTCTCAGGGAAAAAGGGGGGGGGGCAAGGGACGGTCTCCTTTAATGTGAGGGGGCGGTGTAAGGGTTGTGCTAGTAGTGTGGAAGGTGATGAGAGAGTGAGCTAGTGAGTGCGTACATTCGTGAACTGGTTATGTTCCTGAGGTTTATTTGGATTGCGTTCAGTTTCCATGGTTTCATTCAATAACACCTGGAACGTCATACAATTACATTTTTTGGTTTGGGGATATTATTGCACTCATTGTCAAGGATAGGTGGCTTACGCAGCTGTTATGGTGTTTTATGTCAGGCAGTACTAAACATGTACAAAAAAAGGTACTGTCAGTACTGCCTCTTTATTGATATGAGATGTGTTAAAAAATTAAAATAAAGCAAGGAAACACTGTACGTCAAGAGTACGTTAAGTATAGGATATGCTTGTTTATTTGTAGTTTTAAACACTTTCATGATAAAAAAGTACTTTCCTTTCAAATTGTACTCCTATATAGAAGAAGTTTGTAATACTTTTCACACATTCAATGTAGTGAATTTACAATGTCAAGGATGTTTAATTTGTGTGTCAGATAGGGATAGGATTTTATGCAAGTTTGATCTTAAGCCAGATTTAGTTAGTTGTAGAGGAATGTTTCAATATGATAATTCTAGTCTGGGATTATATTTAATACTTATATAAGCTATTTTCTAAATGGAGCCAGCATGTAATGTATTCTCTTATATTTTACGAGTAAACTCCATGTTATGCAATGTAATGACAGTTTGAAGTTCATGGGTGATGCTTTATTATTATTGATATTAAAAATTGTGGGTGTATATCCTTCCGCTTATACAGGTGTGTATAGCAATGTAAATGTCCATATTTGTTTGCCTATGTACTTTTATATTTTTGTGATTTGTTTTGTTTTTGCATTACCAACTTCTGGTAATTACTCATGAGGGTTTAATGAGGTGAGGGTATAACCCTAATTGTTAGGATCCTTAAGGTATTTCTTAGAACGGTGCATGTAAATAATTTTTGTCTGCACTGGCTTTATTAATTAAATTTTAAGAGGAGGAGTTTTGTAGGACATGTTGTTGGATGTGTAGCTGGTGGTAATAGGCTTCAGCTATAGTGTTATTTAAGTACGTGGATTTGATTTGTTTTATAGTATTTAATGGTTAACATGTCTTTGGTTATGTGACGTATGAATAGCATATATGTATATGTGTATTGTGTTTTTTAAATAAAATATAAAAAAAAAAAATTACCTGAGGATTGCTCTGTCGTTAGCTTCCAGCGTCCTCAGTAAAGATTTTTTTCTCTCTTTTGTTCAGAACAGAGTACCACCACGGAGATATATTCTTGCTACATAACACTTGATTCTTAATCGCAATAAACGAACTCGCCTCAGTTCTACATCACGTAATTTGGATTTGCTTGCATTGTCACAAATGACCGGCTGGTTGATGCCTCGTTATGGTTGGGCCACATCATAGGACTTGAAAATTATTTTCTGAGTGTGTTGCCAGTTCTCTCTCGAAGTTCAGTACCTTTTAATTGATTAACCCGTTTATTTGAGAGCTGACTGATATTGTCTTCAACATTTTCAGTGCAATGCCACGCAAACTGTTTTTTTTTTCCTCTCTCTGAAAGCTCCACCTTCATTACAGACTCTTATGATTTTTTATTTTGCTGTTGAACTTCAACACCGATTCTAAATACCTCATCCTGTTCAAGATATGCTAAATCACGAAAAATGAAAGTATTCTATTCTAGGGCCATTCATCACTGGGTCTTGTATCCACCCTAAGGCCATTCATCCCTGGGTCTTGCATCCACCCTACGGCCATTCATCCCTGGGTCTTGCATCCACCATAAGGTCATTCATCCCTGGGTTTTGCATCCACCCTAAGGCCATTCATCCCTGGGTCTTGCATCCACCCTAAGGCCATTCATCCCTGGGTCTTGCATCCACCCTAAGGCCAGTCATCCCTGGGTCTTGCATCCACCCTAAGACCATTCATCCCTGGGTCTTGCATCCACCCTAAGGCCATTCATCCCTGGGTCTTGCATCCACCCTAAGGCCATTCATTCCTGGGTCTTGCATCCACCCTAAAGCCATTCATCCCTGGGTTTTGCATCCACCCTAAGGCCATTCATTCCTGGGTCTTGCATCCACCCTAAGGCCATTCATCCCTGGGTCTTGCATCCACCCTAAGGCCATTCATCCCTGGGTTTTGCATATACCCTAAGGCCATTCACATTTGGGTACCTCTTCTCCTGGCCGCCAGTATCCTTTTCCAACACAGTTATTTTCGTCCTGTGTGGGTTACGTAAAAACGTGGCTGAAGAAAAAAAAAAAAAGACTTGGGGTTATTAACCCAGGATTAACCATGTTGCTTATTTCCATTGGGGCCCAGCAACAGTTACGACTAGCTCCTAGGTGCATATTTAGAGAGGCACAAGGCGTCAAGTACCTTGTTCATAACCTTCTTCTCACCCTGGGATCTTTTTTGTTATTTATGTGAGTCGAACGCTTTACTTGCGAATAACGAGTCACATTTGAGGTATATGTAATGTGACATGTGGTGTTACGGTTAGTGTTGGCTGTTTTCTCGTCGCCTTTACTAATGACCCGAGTATCATTTGACCGGGACTGGTCACATAGTACCTGGTTCAGTCTTTGTTGTCGCAGCTTCACATGTTCTGTCTACACGCAGTGACTATAAAGATTATTGATGAATGAGCTTTGTCGCTGCATCCATTAGGAAAGAGCGCAAGGAAGGAACAGTCAATGGATACCTCCTAGGTGTAAAAACTCTTAAAAAATAGAAGGTGTTTGTTTTTCGTCGCATGGCTCGAGGCAGTCTCCTGGCTCCTGCAAGCTTCCCCAAGCCTTCCTGCCTACCTTTCTACCCACTGACACAGAAAAAGTAACCACTTAAACCTTGTGGCATAATAAAAATGTTGCATCTATCGGTCCGCTGATTTTGACGGGACTACCAGCCAGGTTTGTAACCAGACCTTTCACTTATAAAAAGTAATAAATAGACATATTGGATAATGACATAGTAATAACGGTACTAAAATGGTAATAAAGAGGATAAATCTGTTTTAACGACGCCAACAAAGTGAAGGAGTAGATGGAACCGTCAGAGTGAGGGGTGCCATTAATGTCCTGAGGTGGACTCTCTACAACCAACACTAACACCTTTTCCCCCTTTCAGTAGTAAATCATTTTTAATGCGTGAGAGAGTGGAGGTGCTCCCATACCTCTCGCCCCCTCCTTTTCCTATCTCTCGCCCCTCCTTTCCCTACCTCTTGTCCTTCCTTTCCCTTCCTCCCTCCCCCTCTCACTCCTTACCTCAGAGGGTCAGACATTCTTTCTCGGGGGAAACTCATTAACACGTAACTTGTCTGCGCCCTTCTGACCTTCTGGTGGTGGCTGTGCGCGATATTTATGTTCATTCCAGGGACAGCTGTCCGCTGGATTTTGTGCATCATGTTTGCTGAGTCTTGTTCATTATTTCTGCTACGTCTTTTTCATCCTGTCTGTTGGGTTATATTCATTCTGTCTTTGGGTGTTGTTCGTCCTGTCTGCTGGATCTTTCTTCGTCCTATCTGCTGGGTCTTCTTCGTCCTATCTGCTGGGTCTTCTTCGTCCTATTTGCTGGGTCTTCGCCCTATCTGCTGGGTGTTCATCCAGTCTTCTGGGTGTTGTTCATCCTGTCTTCTGGATATTGTTCTTCCTTCTGGTGGGTGTTCATCCTGTTTTATGGGCATTGTTCTTCCTCCTGTCTTCTGGATGTTGTTCTTGTTTCTTCCTGTCTGGTGGGTGGTGTTCGTCCTGCCTTGTGGGTGTTCTTTCTGTATGGTGGACGTTGTCCATTGCTGGTTTCTGGATTTGTCTCTTAAGTCTTGCCTGTGTCCAGGTTTCTACACTGGTTTAAACATGCCTACTTCTACGCATACCCTCGTGTTTCTATATATTGATTAGGCAACACAATCAGACATCTGATTGCCCTCTTGTCTCTACGTCTACTTGCCAGCGTGTTTACATATTCAGTTATCTAGACGTCTACGTGTTTGTATATTCCACACTTGGAGATCGTCAGGTGTAATTTATATAAAACAACAGATTTCTGACATGCTTCAGTTGTAAAAAAAAATATATAGTTTTATCTAATGGTTATTTTCCATTCAAAACATTATTCCAGGTTAATGGAAATAAATCATTTTAAAATCCTCATATTTTACTCTCTCAAAAACATAAAAGTTTACAACTTTTATGTTTTTGAGAGAGTAATTGTAATCTTATAAGAGAGTATTGTAATCTTATAAGAGACTGAACTATAAAAAAGTCAACACGATATGACATCATTGTGTATATACATCTTTTTAGTGTAGTCAGAACATCTAATAGAATTATGGTGATGGCCATCGAACACGAAACAGCTGGTAGACAATGTATGAATGTTTGGAAAACACCATGAAGATAGACAACAGCTGGTGAACGGGGAATTGACGGATCACTGACAGACAGGTTAGTTAAGGCTAGGCGAGCGGCAATTGGTGGATGAGTGACATACTTGCTTCAGGCTGATAGTCAACAACTGACATCAAAATTGGTGATACTGGAATCGACAGACGGCTCGCCATTAGGAAGAACATTTAGGGGAGTAAATTGGTAAATGGACGGTATCGTCTTGATAAATAGCCAATTAGGAGCAGATAACAGACAGCATTGGTACTACCAGTGCTCGTTAGTGAAGATAAAGGAAAACACAAGGGGGGGTTAATAAGTTTGGGGGAGACGGTAACT
>NW_026505170.1:0-15701 GCF_026875155.1 Cherax quadricarinatus
GGAGGATACAATCCCCTCAGCAGTGTGGAGGTCAATCACCTACCATGTGGAGGATACAATCACCTCAGCGTGGGAGGATACAATCACCCAGCATTGTGGAGGATACAAAAACCCCACAGTTGGAGGGAAAAACACCTCAGCAGTGTGGAGGATCCAAATCACCTCGCAGTGTGGAGGATGAAACACCTCTCATGGGGAGGATACAATCACCCACAGTGGGAGGATACAAACACTCAAAGTGTGGAGGAACAATCACCTCAGCAGTGTGGAAAGGGTACAAACACCTTAGCAGTGGGGGAGAATACAATCACCTCAGCGTGTGGAGGATACAATCACCTCAGCAGTGTGGAGGATACAATCACCTCAGCAGTGTGGAGGATACAATCAAACCCCAGCAGTGTGGAGGATACAATCACCTCAGCAGTGTGGGGGATAGAATCACCTCAGCAGTGGGAGGATCAATCACCTCAGCAGTGTGGAGGATAGAACACCTCAGCGTGGGAGGATACAATCACCTCAGGCAGTGTGGAGGATATAATCACCTCCGCAGTGTGGAGGATACAATCACCTCCAGTGTGGAGGATAGAATCACCTCAGCAGTGGGAGGGTACAATCAACCTCAGCAGTGTGAGGATAGAATCACCTCAGCAGTGTGGAGGATACAATCACCTCAGCAGTGTGGAGGATACAATCACCTCAGCAGTGTGGAGGATACAATCACCTCAGCAGTGTGGAGGATACAATCACCTCAGCAGTGGGGGGATTTCAATCACCCCCAGCAGTGTGGAGGATAGAATCACCTCAGCAGTGGGAGATACAATCACCTCAGCAGTGAGGATCCAACACCTCAGCAGTGTGGAGGATTCAATCACCTCAGCATTTGGAGGATACAATCACCTCAGCAGTGTGGGGAAAACAATCACTCCCGCAGGTGGAGGATACAATCACCTCCGCAGTGTGGAGGAAAACAATCAAACCCCAGCAGTGAGGATACAATCACCTCACAAGTGAGGAGGATACAATTTACCTCAGCAGCGTGGAGGATACAATCACACTCTGCAGTGTGGAGGATACAATCACCCATAGTTGTAAGGATACAATCACCTCAGCAGTGTGGAGGATACAATCAACCTCAGTAAGTGTGGAGGATACAATCAAACCCCAGCAGTATGAAGAAATACAATCACCTAAGCATTGAGGAGGAATAAAGTTCCCCCTCAGCAGTGGGGGAGCATACAATGACCTCAGCAGTGTTTGAGAATACAGTCACATCAGCAGTGAGGAGGATACAATCACCTCAGCAGTGTGGAGGATACAAACACCTCCCGCAATGTGGAGGATACAATCACCTCAGAGTATGGAGGATACAAACGCTCTCAGCAGTTTGGAGGATACAGTCACCTCAGCATGTGGAAGATACAGTCACCTCAGCAGTGTGGAGGAAAACAGTCACCTCAGCAGTTTGGAGGATGCAGTCACCTCAGCATGTTGAAGATACAGTCACCTCAGCAGTGTGTAGGATATGGTCACCTCAGGAGTGGTTTGGGGATACAGTGTTTTCAGCGGTGTGGAGTATACAGTCACCTCAGCAGTGTGAAGGATACAGTCACCTTAACAGTGTGGAGTATACATCCCCCTCAGCATGTGGAGGATACAGTTACCCCAGCAGTGTGGAGGATTTCAATCACATCATCAGTGTGGAGGATACAGTCGCCTCAGCAGTGTGGAGGATTCAGTCATCTGAGCAATCTGGAGGATACAATCACCTAAAACAGTGGGAGAATACAGCCACCTCAGCAGTGTGGAGGATTCGTCACCTCAGCAGTATGGAGGATAAGTCACCTCAACAGAGTGGAGGATACAGTCACCTCAGTAGTGTAAAGGATACAGTTACCTCAACAGTGTGAGGATACAGTCAAACCCCAGCAATGTGGATGATACAGTCACCTCAGCAGTGTGGAGGATACAGTCACCCTTTCATGTGGACGTTAAAGTCACCTCAGCAATGAGGAGGATACAGTCACCTCAGCAGGGGTGAGGGATACAGTCACCTCAGCAGTGTGAGGGATACAGTCACCTCAGCAATGTGGATGATACAGTCACCTCAGCAGTGTGGAGGATACAACACCTCAGCAGTGTGGAGGGTACAGTCACCTCAGCAGTGTGGAGGATACAGTCACGTCAGCAGTGTGAGGGGGGGACAGTCACCTCAGCAGTGTGGAGGACACAGTCACCCCAGCAATGTGGAGGATACAGTCACCTCAGCTGTGTGGACGATACAGTCACTTCAGCAGTTGGGGGGATTCAGCCACCTCAGCAGTGTGTAGGATGCAGTCCCCTCAGCAGTGTGGGGGGATACGGTCGCCTCACAGTGTGGGGGATACAGTCCCCTCAGCAGTGTGAAAGGGATACAGTCGCCTCAAACAGTGTGGAGGGGTACAGTCACCTCAGCAGTGTGGAGGGTAGAGTCACCTCAACAGTTGAGGGTACAGTCACGTCAGCATGTGGAGGACACAGTCACCTCAGCAGTATAGAGGATACGTCACCTCAGCAGTGTGGATGATTTCAGTCATCCCCAGCAGTGTGGAGGATACAGTCACCTCAGCAGTGTAGAGGATACAGTCACCTCAGCATGTGAGGGATACAGTCACGTCAGCAGTGTGGAGGACACAGTCACCTCAGCAGTGTGGAGGATACAGTCACCCCAGCAGTGTGGAGGATACAGTCACCTCAGCATGTGGAGGATACAAATCACCTCAGCAGTGTGGAGGATACAGTCACCTCAGCAGTGTGGAGGATACAGTCACCTCAGCAGTGTGAGGGATACAGTCACTCAGCAGTGTGGAGGACACAGTCACCTCAGCAGTGTGGAGGATACAGTCACCTCAGCAGTGTGGAGGATACAGTCACCTCAGCAGTGTGGAGGATACAGTCCCTCAGCATTTTGGAGGATACAGTCACCTCAGCATGTGGATGATACAGTCATCTCAGCAGTGTGGAGGATACAGTCACCTCAGCAGTGTAGAGGATACAGTCACCTCAGCAGTGTGAGGGATACAGTCACGTCAGCATTTGTGGAGGACACAGTCCCTCAGTGTGTGGAGGATACAGTCCCTCAGCGGGTGTGGAGGATACAGTCACCTCAGCGTGTGGAGGATACAGTCACCTCAGCAGTGTGGAGGATACAGTCACCTCAGCAGTGTGGAGGACACAGTCACCTCAGCAGTGTGGAGGATACAGTCACCTCAGCAGTGTAGAGGATACAGTCATCTCAGCGTGTAGAGGATACAGTCACCTCAGCAGTGTGAAGGATACGTCACCTCAGCAGTGTGGATGATACAGTCATCTCAGCAGTGGGGGAGGATACAGTCACCTCAGCAGTGTAGAGATCACTCACCTCAGCAGTGTGAGGATACAGTCACGTCAGCAGTGTGGAGGACAAAGTACCTCAAAGTGTGGAGGATACAGTCACCTCCGAAAGTGTGGGGGATACAGTCCCCTCAGCAGTGTGGAGGTACAGTCACCTCCGCAGTGTGGAGGATACAGTCACTCAGCAGTGTGGGGATGCAGTCACTTCAGCAGTGTGGAGGATACAGTCACCTCCGCAGTGTTGGAGGATACAGTCACCTCATCAGTGTGGAGGATACCAGTCACTTCAGAAATTTGTGGAGGATACAGTCCCCTCAGCAGTGTGGAGGATAACAGTCACCCTCATCAGTGGGAGGATACAGTCACTTCAGCATTTTGGAGGATCCCAGTCACCTCAGCAGCACAGAGTGTAAGTGGCGTCCTGTTGCGAAAGAGGAAGGCCTCACAACACAAATATTTTTACATCTGAAGACTCCACCTTTAATCAGGGTCCCCTCAGGTGGGAGAGGGGAAAAGGGAAAGCGTGGCAGTGGGGGGGAAGCGAGGGAGAGAAGGGGAGAAAATGATGCAGGGAGGGGGAGAAATGTAGGTAGGTAGAGGATGAAGGAACGTGAGAGAAGAGAAACGAATGGGTAGAGTTCAGAGTGAAAGAAGTCCCCAAAAGAGAGAGGATGGAGGGGATGATAGGGAGAGAGGGGAAAGGGTGGAAGAGTAAGTGGGATGGAAAGAGTTGGGGATTTAAAGAATAAAGGTTAAGTGAGGGGGAGAGAGGGAAAAAATATTCAGGGAGATGAATGGGAAAGGGAGAGGAATGAGTGATGGGAGGGAAAGTGTGAGTGAGAAAACGTGGATAGGGATAGTGAGGGGTGGGGGGCTAGGGAATGGAGAGAGAGGGAAATGAAGAATGAATTGAAAAGGCGGATGGGAGGGTGAAAAGGGAGAAGGGAGACTGGGAGGAGTAGAGTGACTGAAGAGGAAGAGAGAGGAGGAAGGATGGAATGTGGGAAAAATGAAGAGAGGGAGGGGGAGGGTGTATTAAAGAATGAGGAAAAAGAAGTGTTATGGAGAAGCGTTAGCGAAGAGAATAGGAGAGGAATGTGGGGACAGAAGGTGGTGAGGATGAGAACACAGTCTAATGGAAAGAGAACAGCGAGAGAAAGGAAGGGGTTAGGGGAAAGGGGAAGGCATTGAGAGGGGAGAGTGGGGAGAGGGGGTGAGAAAGAGGGGAGAGGGTGGGTCATCAATAAAACGTTCCGTATAACTATGTTTTACATAAATAACCCTCACATAGAAGAGAAAAACCTTATGACGACGTTAGGGTCGTACGGTCGAGCTTGAAACCATTCACGTTACTGTCCATAAGCTCTTCTCTCTCCTATGTGCCGGAATCTGTGAAATTGTTCCACAATTCTGTCTTTTTTTTTTCGTATAAATTGTATCTGTGTCTCTTACCATGGTGATGGCATCCCAGGGCCATGGTAAAGGTATCCCATCCCATGGTGATGGTACCCCATACCATGGTGATGGTACCCATAGCACTACATACCTACGCTCCTGGTCACCTGGGTGTCTTCATAGCAAGTGATAATATCCCATACCACTACATACCTACATTCCTTGTCACCTGGTTGCCCTCCATACCATGGTGATGGTATCCCCATACCATGGTGATGGTATCCCATACCATGGTGAAGGTACCCCATACCACTACATACTACGCTCCTGGTCACCTGGGGTGTCTTCATAGCATGGTGATAATATCCCATACCACTACATACCTTAATTCCTTGTCACCTGGTTGTCTCCATACCATGGAAAATGGTATCCCATACCATGGTGATGGTATCCCATACGACTTATTATGTTACTTGACAGTAAATAGTTGACTTTTGGGGAGCCCACACCCTAGGGTTAATTCTAAGCATGTACTGGATTATTAACCCACTAAGTAGTACTGGATTTTTAATCCTCCTTATCAATGATAATCAAATCGCTTGTACTCTAAGCCCTGTCAAGAGGAGTTTCACCAATGTATAGCAGCGAGCAAGAGGACACTAAAATTTGGGTTTTAAATATGGAAGAATCAATGGAAGGAGTAGAGTGAACCAGGTTGTTGTGAACTCTTGTGGTTTAATGAATTACAAGTTGAAAATGAAAAGAGCAAATTGTATAATTAGGATTTTATGAATTATTAATAAAAGGAAGGAAAAATAAAATGTTTATTAAGTGAAAATATCGTCGGTTGAACATGAGCGGAAGCTCCAATTAAAATTTTTAGGGCAGCAAAGACGAGAGAATGAACTGCGAAGAATGAAAATTTCGACGTCGAGTAATTAAGAATAACGGAAGAAAATTTAATGAATGAAAACCTAAAAAAAGTCTCTTTAAAAAAATTGAGAAAGATCGGAAAAGTAATGAACACTTTCCACTGAACATTGACTGTTAGTGACAGAAAAAGAAAAGCCTTTAACAAAGCGCGGACGAAAGTCAAATGAAGATTTAGTAAGACAATCTTATTCCAATGCCGATGTGAGGATTTACATGTAAGTCAAAAGGAAGTCAGTAAAGAAAGGAGCCCCGCTACACCTGAGTGCCGGGCTGAGAGAAAATCCCGATCCCTGTTATACCAAAGCCCTGTTAATCCTAGAAACCGCCCTGATGGAGTCACGATATATCCCTGGAAGAAAGTTGAAACAGTTCTACTATGGTAACATCTATATTTAATAAATATTAATCATAAATATGGTGCCGTTGATCATAGGAAAGATGATAAATTTCAAAACCCCCTCAACATTATTTGAGAATCCCGTCTACCACCTCCTAGAGGAGGTGGTAGACTGTATTCTCATACTGTATTATCAGACTTTATTCTCCCGTTCCAATCTTGCTTTTGAGCAGTTGGAAAATGTTCATAAATTTCTTAAAAATAACAATTAACATAAATAACAGATAATTTAATTACACATGAATTTAATTACACATAAAACATAAAATATGAAGAAAAAAATGGCTTCCCGGGAAACCAAATAAATTCTTTATCCGAGGATCATGTTTTTCTCTTTTCTGCAAATTTTCTTAATAACAAAGATCGAAGCAGCGTCTCAGTTTTTTATCATGGTTATTATTTTAAAAATGTTAAGTCCACTATCCTGTGATCTTATTTTTGACTTTTTTTCCAGGGTACCATTAAAGTCTTGCAGCCCAACGTAGGACAGTCATATATTTTTTTAATATATAGCTTATAAAAAATATTTTTTTCGGGCTAGGTTAGGAAAGATTTGTCAGGAAAAGGATAAGTGTTTCCTGACGCAGTCCAAGTCATATGATTGACCGTCTTTGGAACTTTTGGTGATCTGGCAGAGGCCTTACGCTGGCATACCGATCCACCCCTATAAAATTTAAAGGATATAATTATAACCATAGTAATTCGTTGTTCATTTGTCAACTGACCACCAAATCAGACATAAATGACCGGAGTAATAACTACACCAATGATTTCCAGAGTGGGCGGAACCGCCTCCCTGGGGGCAGTGGAAAGATCCCGGGGGAGTTCAGGAAAAAGCTGGTGGTACGGGGCGGCCCGGTGGCCTCATAATCAGGGGAGGTTTGTTTTACAAAAAAAAATATAACAAAATACATTGTGGCGCACCTGAATAATCCCCGCATAGAGACATATCAACAGATTCTGAATCTGTTATTGCTTCAAAACTGACCGATTTATCAGAAAATTCGTTGATATCAGCGATAAGGAAAAGGGAACTCTGGAGGAAGAACTGATTTTTACTCCAAAAATTTCACTGGCTGAGACCGAGGGTCAAAATAATATAAAAGATTTTTGGTTTCGAAAAACCCTTTCTGACCTCTAAACCCCGCATTGTGACCACTACCCTGCATTGTGACCACTACCCTGCATTGTGACCACTACCCTGCACTGTGACCACTACCCTGCACTGTGACCACTACCGTGCACTGTGACCGCTACCCTGCACTGTGCCCACTACCCTGCACTGTGACCACTATCCTGCACTGTGACCACTACCCTGCACTGTGACCACTACCTGCACTGTGACCACTATCCTGCACTGTGACCACTACCGTGGGCCTGTGACCGCTACCTGCACTGTGACCACTATCCTGCACTGTGACCGCTAAACCCCGCACTGGAGACCCCTACCCTGCACTGTGACCACTATCCTGCACTGTGACCACTACCCTGCACTGTGACCACTACCCTGCACTGTGACCACTATCCTGCACTGTGACCACTACCGTGCACTGTGACCACTACCGTGCACTGTGACCGCTACCCTGCACTGTGACCACTACCCTGCACGTGACCACACCTGCACTGTGACAGCTACCCTGCACTGTGACCACTACCCTCACTGGTGACCACTATCCCGCACTGTGACCACTACCCGCACTGTGACCACTATCCTGCACTGTGACCCCTACCTTGCACTGTGACCACTACCCCGCACTGTGACCGCTACCCTGCACTGTGACCGAACAATGGGACTGTGACCACTAACCTGCACTGTGACCACTACCCTGCAATGTGACAACTACCTTGCACTGTGACCACTACCCTGCACTGTGACCGCTACCCTGCACTGTGACCACTACCCTGCAATGTGACAACTACCCTGCACTGTGACCACTACCCTGCACTGTGACCAAATACACTGCACTGTGACCGCTACCCCGCTCTGTGACCACTACCCCACACTGTGACCGCTTAACCCTGCACCGTGACCACTACCCTGCACTGTGACCACTGCCCTGCACTGTGACCACTACCATGCACTGTGACCACTACCCTGCACTGTGACCACTATCCTGCACTGTGACCACTATCCTGCACTGTGACCACTACCCTGCATGTGACCACTACCCTGCACTGTGACCACTATCCTGCACTGTGACCACTACCTTGCACTGTTACCACTACCCTGCACTGTGACCGCTACCCTGCACTGTGACCGGTACAATGCACTGTGACCACTAACCTGCACTGTGACCATACCCTGCAATGAAAAACAACCCTGCACTGTGCCCATTCCCTTGAACTATGCCCACTCCTGCCGTGCCCTACCCTGCACTGGACCATTAAAAACCCCGACTTGACTACTTACCCGCCGTGACCACACCCGCACTGTGCCCGCTGGTTTGAAGCACGTAAGCAAACACTACAAAATATTTATTAAAAACGTTTCGCTCTGGGACCTTGATCATTCAAACAACATATATGTTTTAAAGTTCCCAAGAAGTGTCCGGGCACGGGTCTAAATTTTGCTGCCCCGTCTCGGGCCCCCGGGGGAGAAAGGTTTCTACAATAGGGGGACATATCTGTTCAAGACTCTTCTGCTCAGTTCAACGGTGCATCTGAAAAAGCGACAACACCGTACTCTCCTCAGGACACTCAGGGGGGAGGAAGTCGTTATCACAGGTACGCTTGTTGGTTCGTACTCCATGGTCCCAAAGTGGGGCCGCAGTCTCTTGGTTCCTCTTCGGGGGGGAATATCACTCGTTTCCCTCGGAGGTTCAGAAAATTCGCACTCCAGAAATAGTATTTTTAGGGGGCTGCTGGACAACGTGCTGCTACGGGGCACTCCCTCCTCAGCCTTGTCTCCCATTTTGGGCTGGGGGGAAAGCCCAAAAACCGGATGGCGGTACCTGCCTAACCCCACTTCTCATTGGGGGGGTTCTCCCTATCGCGTCGGTACCCCTTTTGGGGGGTTCACCAAAGACCCCCCCCATAAGTTTCAGGGTTTGGGCAGCCACCATTTTGGTCGTCGTAGGCTGAGGGGACAGAAATCCCAACATGTGGATATCTGTTGCTGCCTTGCTGCTCATCTGCCGCCTCTTTTCCCCGGGTGCCAAGGGCTGGGGATCCAGTTAAATGTCGATCGGTTACCCTGAATTCAAAGGCTGTCTTTATGCTCAGGATCGATGTGATGGGGGTTAAACTTGTCCTGTGGTGAGGAGGGGAAGGGCTTTGATTGCAGAGGGGGAAATAAACTTAACGCGGAGTCATGCGTAGGGTGTGACAATGTTTTCTAATCGCCCCCAGTCAGCTTAAGGATGTGCTGGTCAGGGAGCCCCCCGCCTTGTGGTGCCTTGGGGTAAGCCCATGCTGCTCCTTCCTGAGGGCAAAGAACCATCGTGAAAACACGCACAGTGCCCCCTCTCCCAGTGCATGCTTGTCCAGCATGATGCGGAGTGTTTGACGCAAGACGTTGGGAGGGTAGCTGCATGAGCCACACAGGGCTGGATCTGGGCGCCGGGATGGTGGATGGTACCCGCAACGGGAAAGGTCACAATCTTCTCAAGGATAGTTGTATAGGCACACTTCCCCCAAGCAGCACAAAACAACGAATCCAGGAGTAGCCCGTAAAGGGTGGGGATCTGTGCCATGGTTTAAATCCGTCCCTAGGGGGGTTACCTTGCGCCTGTGCGAATCGGGCCCACTTTGCAGGCGTTTTTGTATCTTACTTTGTCAGCCAAGGAAGGAGCCGGCCTCAGACTGAGACATATTTGGTTGGCCAGAGGGGGGCCCCCAAACTAGTTCTTATCGCCTGATTTTGTACGACCCCCTTTTTGCCTGCTCTGCGGGAAAGATGAGCTAACCCGGTGCACCGTACAATGAGCGGCGAATAGTTTGATTATAAAAGGGGCGAATAACATTTTTGCTTGCCCCTGCATGGTGCCTCGTCATGGCCTCATGGCTTGAGTTGGTAAGCACGTGACCTGACAACTCGGCCGTTTCTAAAAGGGGTACTTTTTATCAATGTGATTCCCAGTACGGGTAGGGCCTTTCCACACTTTCATATCCTGAATACGTAATCTATTCCGGGGTCTGGTCCCTTGAACATCATGCAAGGATTTCCCCGGCCGAGATCTTGAGGCCTATTTCCCCTTGCAAGACTGAGAAATTTAGGTCCAAGCTCTCTGAGCCTGCGTTCTAAATTGCCTTTCCCATTCATTTAGGGTGCAAGATCATCGCATACTGAGGAGCTGTGTACCACTAGAAAGGGAAGGCCACAAGTTCCTGCATAAGGATGTTAAACGGGGAGGACTGAGCACACCCCTTGTGGATACCGTTCTCCAGGGATTTAAAGAAGAGTAGGTCCCTGAAAGCTGAACGGCCTGCCTCCCCTAAGGTAGGCTTTTCCAGGCCAGGAGGCGTCCTTTGATTCCCTTCCGACTAGTATTGCCGAATTGCTGTGGGGCGGGCTATTCAAATGCCTTTTCAAGGTCGGGGAACGACAATATATTTTTTTGTTACTGCAGCAATCTGGTTAGTAGGTGGTATGCACTCTGCGTACCCACTCCTTTTGGGGAAGCCCAAAATTTTGATGATGAGAGGTCCGTTTCCATAGGGGCGGTTTAACCCATCCCTCAGCAGCTTGGCTAAGCACTGGGCGCAAAAAGGGGCCATACTGCCTGGGGCCTTTGGGTTTTTGGGAAATTTGGGACGATGGGAGCTTTTTCCAAGTTGCGGGGGTGTCCTGGCCCCCCACGACTTGTTAAAGACGTCTTTGGCTCCCATCCACTCTGCCCAGCCCGGCATCTGGAGAAAGAACACCATCGATGCCCCGGGGCATGTCCCTGTGTTTTTTAAATGCACGTCGGGGTTCCAAGTCCGGGTTTTTTCACAGTCCCATCTTCCCACTCACAGCAGCTTGATCGTTGCTGGCGCTGTGGCAAAGATCCGTCTTAATTCCGGAGTCCTGTGGGGGCTGAGTGGATGCTCCCCGGAAGTGAAAAACTCCCCTAGTTTCTCAGCTTCCTGGGGGGGTTCGGGGTGTCTGGGGGCCTCGGTTGCTCTTCCCTTTGCTATGTTGGTTTGCCCCCTATCTCAGTAAGGGGGTGGATGCCCCCAATTTGAGCACCACTCCAGATTTCTCAGTTTTTTCGCTGAGGAGACCTGCGGCATGGGGGCACAATGGCTCTCAAGGGATTCCCGTTCTTGCCGTAGGTTTCGCTGTATGCTTCCTAAAAAGGGGTTGATGCGGGGGTTCTGCTCCCGCACCTCTCGTTTTGAACCCCCAGCTCTTTTGTGGTGCGTCCGGGATTCTTTTGGGAAATTTCGCACCTGCTGCCGGATGAGAACAGTGATTATCCCGTTCCTTACACATCTTCGAAGAGAGTATGTGGACCCCCATCATGAAAATAAACCTGGAACACCTTTCCCGTTGCCCCCTTTAAAAGTCCATTTAGGGGCAGCACAACTGGGGGAGGCCCGTTATGTTTAAGGTGGTGACACTGCAAAGGGTCACGACAAGGTGAGGATGTTTCCCATGTGGCTCCCGCTGCGGTTTTTCTTGACCCAAAAGGGAAGGTCGAGGCAGCCACCAACGGGTGTGTGGGGGTTCCATTGTTTAGAACTTTTTTACTCTGGAATATCGTGCCGGAGCATTGCTAGGCCTGCCAGCAGCGGTTGCTGAATGAGAGTGCGCATTGGGGGATTGCGTTGAAATTCCACCCACAATAATACACTCGGTGCGTCTAGTGCGAGGAGCTCGCAAAACAAGGGTTGTCTTGGGGTTTTTGTAGATGTTATAGATGGAATGGGGGCCCCAGGTTTGCACAAGGTGGCCTGTACTTCGACACCTCCCCCAGTCCCAGGGTTTTTCTATAACCTGTGAGGGATTTTATTGGATCAAAAGCGCGTGCCTCGCGTGAACCCCGGGGCCGTGGCCCCCAAAATACCCAGCAAAACCGGTGTCTTGGGCCCATAGTCGGGCAGTCAGTGTTTTTTGTAGCAAGAGATATCAACCCGATCCCGAATTATGCCCCCGCAAAAGGTGCTGTTTGCCCCTAGGCCCTGAAAGTTCCACGTAGGACCTTAGGTGTGATTTTGGGACCCAGGTTTTCCATCGAGTTGTTTCCCGAGCTGGAGACTGATTTTCCTGCCCCCTCTGAGAACCTCAAATTATGGCATCCACTGTTCCCTTCGTCGAAAGCACACTCCAGGACCGTACTGACCCTCTGCCGGGAAAGCGCTCTGTTGTTCCGTGGATTTTATTGTGTTTCAAATAAGTCTGTAACACCTTGTGATTGCTACAATCCTCCCGGTGAGGGCCTCTTTGGGTTTTTGGGTTTGAAAGAGTGGATATTATCTGGGGTTTTTGTGGTCGGGGGGGGGGGGGGGGGGGGGGGGGGGGGGGGGGGGGGGGGGTTAGGGACTGTGGGGGGGGTCCCATTGGTTGAAAGTGCCCGTGCCCGGTTTGGAGTGCCTGCGTTTTCTGCATGGCCGGGGGGGGCTCGTTTTGTGCCGCCTGCGATCGCATTGACAGATCACCCTGTTTTTTTTTAGCCTCTGTTCCTCTTGTTTCTGTTTCTTCGTTGAGGTGGGGGCGGAGGTTTTTGACCCTTGACGCCTGGTTTAGCTTTTAGGTTTGGGGAATCCGGGCATTGACTTGGGTTGCTGCTGAGAGTTGCGGTATGGCGGGCTTCTGACCCCTTTGCTGGAGTGTGATCCCTCTAGCCGTTCCGATTTTTGGCGTCTTCCCGATTCTTGAATTCTGGCGAGCCCCTTTGGGCATCGAGGGTTCCAGGGATGGGGTTTTTCCCCGCGTTTGGGCTTGTTTGGGGTGGGTGGCGATGCATTTTTCAGCTTGGTGAGCATTCCCCCCGGTAGGGGGGTGGTGGGTGGGGAGACACCGCAGTTACTTTGTTTTGGGTGAGTCACCCAAGTGCCAAAACGCGACACTTTTAAACAGCGAATGTTCTGCTGTGAAGGCCCGACATCGACTGCCCCCCCAAAAACCCAGGTCCACGGTGGCTGGTTCCAAATGCTAATGAGGACCTTCGGGTTGGTGCATTGCCTGCCGTCTTTGCCTTGAGCGTTGAGCTGACACCACCCTGGGTGAGGCTACTGCCCTGGGCTCATCAGGGGTTAACGCACACTACAACCCCTTTGGGGACTTCTCCCAGAGTCCATTCCTCCAGGGTGAATGACCATCGTCTCCTGACCCTTCAAAGGGGGTTAAAATTTCCTTGTTGAGAGGATCAAATTGGTTCCCCTCAAGTTGCCATTCTTGAACTTAGGGGTGTCGTGATTTTCCCGGTGAAACAACCCCTAGTGGGTTCTGTGGTCCTCTAAGGGGCTTCACCTTGAATTTCCAGGGCGGTTGGCGGTTTTCCGCTCCTTGGACGGGTGGGTCTTCTTCTTGTTGTCCACAGTGTTTCCCCCCTCTTGGTTTTGGGGGGGGGGTGTTTTATTTTTCCCCCACCTTTTCTATTGTCGCTGGCTCCATGGTTGGGATGTCAATCTGCTACAATGGAGCAGGATCTTCCTCTTTCCCCTCGAACTTTTTCGCTAGAAGTCGCCCCAAAATTTTCCAAATTGGTCCTCCGTCGTGTTCATGGGCTCGGACCTCTTCTTTTTGGCAGAAGCCCCTGTGCCTCTCTTGTTAAGGGAGTGAACTCCGTGAAATGGTGTGTCAATGGATTGTCGTAAAACGATTGTTTTTCCTCAGAGAGAAAGACATTTTAAAATTTTAAACGGAGGTGAGATTGACGCACTGACCCGAGGTTAAAGAACATAAGAATGGGGGAAAACTTAGAAGGCCTACTGGCCCATGCGAGGCACGTACTTATCAAAACAACTCTAAACCAGAGAGGGGGGGTGACATGAAATCATGTACTCCGTGTTGTTGGGTTGGTGCTGCTTAAGACAGTATGCCAATTTTTTGAAATTTTTAGTTTCCATGTTGCGTTTTATGGTCGTGACGGCGATTATGAGGCTTCTAGGCACCTCGGCGTCGAGGTTTGGGGTTCGGTAGAACGAGTTGTGCCCTTCTAGTTCATCAAATGCCCCGTGGAGTCCTGTGGAGGACCAGGCGTCCCTTTACATCGCTCTGTTAAGGCTTTCGATGCTCATTCGGCGGCGAAAGATCTTGCCTGTCTCCCTACTATTTTTGGGGACGAACCCACGGGGGATAGTGTGAGCCTGCTGGGAAAAGTTAGGTGTGGGGCTGCGTTTCTAGTGAGGTTTTTTGATAGTTTATGGTTTATGGTGGAAACGTTGATGTTACCATACAATCCCCGGCGAGTATGGGGTGCAACATTCCCACAGGGGTACTAGAACTTTTTTGGGGGGCGTTCCATGGGGGGGTTTGTTGATCGCAATCCGGATGAAAAAAATTGGGAACTGAAGACGTGAAAGGCTGTGTTAGTAAGGCATTCTTCTTCTAAAAACAAGGGTTTAGATCAAAAGGCTCCAAAAAGAAGCCAAGAGGACTCCTCTCTTGTGCGGGTTCTTGGGGTGGAATAAAATGATAAGACCCCTGTTGGAGGTTTTCTATACACTTTGAAGAAAATTTTTGTCACTGTGGGGGGAGATTGCACAGTACAAGTCGAGGAAAGGAATTTTGGCCACACTACCCCCCTGGGGTTCGCCCCAAAAAAAAATATGTAGCAAAACAGGCAGAGATCTTGTAGTCCGCCCGAATGAGCATCGAAATGCCTCTAACAAGACGATTAAGTACGCCTGTGTCCCCACAAGATTTCCCCGGGGGATTTGAACTGGGAAAGGGCAAACCCTCGTTTTCACCCAACCAGACCCCAACGCCGACGGTGCCCAGAAACCTCACTAAACCCGTCACCGACACTTGAACGCAACACTGGAAACACAAATTTCAAAAAAATTGGCATTCGATACTTTAAACAGCACCAACCCAACAACACAGGAGTCACATGATTTCAAAACGCTCCCGTCCTATCATAGGTAGAGGGTTTTTTTATAAGGACGTCCCCGCTGGGCCAGAGGCCTTTACAGTGTTCCTCCCTTCTTATGTTCTTATGACATTCCTCAGGTCACGGCTCACATCTCACTCTCCGCCTATATTTATAATTTCTTTCTACCTTGTATGTTTGAAATGATCAAGGTCCCCGGACCGAACGTTTTCTAATAAATATGTTATGTGTTTGCTTACGTGTTTTCAAACCAAATTGTCGGTATTTATTCCAAGGTTATACCATGTGACCGTACCCTGCCTGTGACAACAACCCACACTGGACAAATGCCCCCCACTTGACCCCCACCCTACACCTGACCGTACCCTGCCTTTGACCAACCCCGCAAATGTCCACTCCCTGCACTGTGACCACTAACCCCGCACGGACCCAACCTGCCAGTGGGCAGCTCGCGCACTGTCCATCCCGCACTGTGCCGCTACCTGGGCCCGTGCTTCTACCCTGCACGTGACAAAACCCCGCCTGTGACCGCTACCCTGCACTGTGACCACTCCCCCGCACTGGACCCTAACCTCACTGGACAACTACCCCGCACGTGACAACTGCCCTGCACTGTGATCCACCCC
>NW_026505171.1:0-17495 GCF_026875155.1 Cherax quadricarinatus
TTGGGAGCGGACGAAGTATTCGGATGAAATCTGAGATTTATCTTGTTGTTCTCCTTTTTTGCATTTTTTCAATTTTTTTCTCTTTTATAAAGCCCACATAGAATATGAATATAGGGGGGGGGTAGGAGAAGACAATATTCAAACAGTCGGGGGAAAACCCTTGATTTTTCCCCTGAAGTAAGTTTATTTTTTTCTCTGAGTATGAGGGCCCCCAGCACAGTTCAGAGATGGTACCTACTTACATTTTATATTATATATTATATATATATATATATATATATATATATATATATATTATATATATTTTATATATTTTATTTTTTTTTTATTATCACCCCGGCCGATTCCCACCAAGGCAGGGGGGCCCCGAAAAAGAAAAAATTTTTCACCATCATTCACTCCATCACTTTTCTTGCCAGAAAGGGTGCTTTTACACTACAGTTTTTAAAACTGCAACTTTAAAACACCCTCCTTCAGAGTGCGGGCCCACTGTACTTCCCATCTCCAGAACTCAAGTCCGGCCTGCCGGTTTCCCTGAATCCCTTCATAAATGTTACTTTGCCCCACACTCCAACAGCACGTCAAGTATTAAAAACCATTTTTTCCTCATTCACTCCTATCAAACACGCTCACGCATGCCTGCTGGAAGTCCAAGCCCCTCGCACACAAAACCTCCTTTACCCCCCCCTCCAACCCTTCCTAGGCCGCCCCCTACCCGCCTTCCTTCCACTACAGACTGATACACTCTTGAAGTCATTCTGTTCGCTCCATTCTCTCTACATGTCCAAACCACCTCAAAAAACCCTTCCTCAGCCCTCTGGACAACAGTTTTGGTAACCCCGCACCTCTCCTAATTTCCCAAAAACTACGAATTTCCTGCATTATATTCACACCACACATTGCCCTCAGACATGACATCTCCACTGGCTCCAGCCTTCTCCTCGCTGCAACATTCATCACCACGCTTAAACCACCCATATAAGAGCTTTGGGTTTAAAAACTATACTCTCATACATTCCCCTCTTTGCCTCCAAGGAAAGTTCTTTGTCTCCCCAGATCCTAAGTGCACCACTCATCTTTTTCCCTCATCAATTCTATGATTCACCTCATCTTTCATAGACCCATCCGCTGACACGTCCACTCCCAAAAATTGAATACGTTCACCTCCTCCATACTCTCCCCTCCAATCTGATATTCAATCTTTCATCACCTAATCTTTTTTTTATCCTCATAACCTTACTCTTTCCTGTATTCACCTTTAATTTTCTTTTTTGCACACCCTACCAAATTCATCCACCAATCTCTGCAACTTCTCTTCAGAATCTCCAAGAGCACAGTGTCATCAGCAAAGAGCAGCTGTGACAACTCCCACTTTGTGTGTGATTCTTTATCTTTTAACTCCACCCCCTCTTGCCAAGACCTCGCTTTTTACTTCTCTTAAAACCCCCATCTATAAATATATTAAACAACCACGGTGACATCACACATCCTTGTCTAAGGCCTACTTTTACTGGGAAAAAATTTCCCTCTTTCCTACATACTCTAACTTGAGCCTCACTATCCTCTTTTAAAAAACTCTTCACTGTTTTCAGTAACAAACCTCCTACACCATACACTTGCAACATCTGCCACATTGCCCCCTATCCACCCTGGTCATACGCCTTTTCCAAATCCATAAATGCCACAAAGACCTCTTTAGCCTTATTTTAAATACTGTTCACTTATTATGTTTCACTGTAAACCCCCGGTCCACCAAACCCCCTACCTTTCCTAAAGCCTCCTTGTTCATCTGCTATCCTATCTCCGTCTTTCTCTTAATTCTTTCAATTATAAACTTACCATACACTTTACCAGGTACACTCAACGACTTATCCCCCTATAATTTTTGCACTCTCTTTTATCCCCTTTGCCTTTATACAAAGGAACTATGCATGCTCTCTGCCCAATCCCTAGGTACCTTACCCTCTTCCATACATTTATTAAATAATTGCACCAACACTCCCAAAAATATATCCCCACCTGCTTTTAACATTTCTATCTTTATCCCATCAATCCCGGGGTGCCTTACCCCCTTTCATTTACCTACTGCCTCACGAACTTCCCCCACACTCACAACTGGCTCCCTTTCCCCAATCCTACAAGAATGTTATTCCTCCTTGCCCTATACACGAATCACAGCTTCCCTATTTCATCAACATTTAACAATTCCTCAAAATATTCCTTCCATCTTCCCCAAAACCTCTAACTCTCCATTTAATAACTCCCCTTTCCCATTTTAATGACAAATCAATTTGTTCCCCTAGGCTTTCTTAACTTGTTAATCTCACTCCAAAACTTTTTCTTATTTTCAACAAAAATTTGTTGATAACATCTCACCCACTCTCTCATTTGCTCTCTTTTTACATTGCTTCACCACTCTCTTAAAACCCCTCTCTTTTTCTCCATATCTCTTCCCTCCTTGCATCATTTCTACTTTGTAAAAACTTCTCATATGCTAACTTTTTCTCCCTTACTACTCTCTTTACATCATCATTCCACCAATCGCTCCTCTTCCTCCTGCACCCACTTTCCTGTAACACAAACTTCTGCTGAACACTCTAACACTACATTTTTAACCTACCCCATACCTCTTCGACCCATTGCCTATGCTCTCATTAGCCCATCTATCCTCCAATAGCTGTTTATATCTTACCCTAACTGCCTCCTCTTTTAGTTTATAAACCTTCACCTCTCTCTTCCCTGATGCTTCTATTCTCCTTGTATCCCATCTACCTTTTACTCTCAGTGTAGCACAACTAGAAAGTGATCTGATATATCTGGTGGCCCCTCTATAAACATGTACATCCTGAAGTCTACTCAACAGTCTTTTATTCTACCAATACATAATCCAAACAACTACTGTCATTTCGCCCTACATCATACGTGTATACTTATTTATCCTCTTTTTCTTAAAATATGTATTACCTATAACTAAACCCCTTTCTATACAAAGTTCAATCAAAGGGCTCCCATTATCATTTACACCTGGCACCCCAAACTTACCTACCACACCTCTCTAAAAGTTTCTCCTACTTTAGCATTCAAGTCCCTAACACAATTACTCTCTCACATGGTTCAAAAGGCTCTATACATTCACTTAAATCTCCCAAAAATCTCTCTCTCTCCTCTGCATTCCCTCTCTTCTCAGGGTGCATACACGCTTATTTGACCCACTTCTCGCATCCAACCTTTACTTTGATCCACATAATTTCCTTGAATTTACCATTCATATTCTCTTTTCTCCTTCCATAACTGATCATTTAACATTATGCTACCCCGTCCCTTTGCTCTAACTCTCTCAGTACTCAGATTTAATCCATTTATTTCACACCCACTGACTGAAAACTCTCCTACCCCCTTCAGCTTGTTTCGCTTAGGGCAGGAAATCACTTCTTTTTCATTCATAACATCAGCAATAGATCTGTTCTTGTCATCCGCTACTACATTCCACCACATTTAAGCAACCCCAGAGTTATAAAGTTTTTCTTTTCTCTTTTTTAGTAATTGTATACAGGGAGAAGGGGTTACTAGCCCATTGCTCCCGGCATTTTAGTCGCCTCATACGACACGCATGGTTACGGAGAAGATTCTTTTCCACTTCCCATGGACAATAGAAGAAATATAAAAGGAACAAGTGCTATTTAGAAAAGGAGAAAAACCTAGATGTATGTATATATATATATGCATGTGCGTGTCTGTGAAGTGTGACCAAAGTGTAAGTAGGAGAGTAGCAAGATATCCCTGTTTCTTAGCGTGTTTATGAGATAGACAAGAAAAAGGAAACCGCAATCCTACCAATCATGCAAAACAGTTACAGGTTTTTGTTTCACATCATTCTTGCAGGACGGTAATACTTCCCTTGGTGGTTGCTGTCTACCACCTATTACCTATATTATATATGTATGTATATATATTATGTAGGTATATATATATATATGTATGTATATATGTATATATATATAATATATATTTATATATATATATATATATATATTATATATATATATATATATATATGCAATAAGATTCACAGTAAAAAGGTGATTTCGGAATATGCAAAAACAACCACTCTGAAAAAATAGAGAAAATTCCAAGCGATTTCGGACTACTCATCATTATCATAGTTCCTTGATAATGTGTTAGTCCCCCCCTCGAAAGCGTTGGAATTTCTCTATTTTTTCAGAAGTGGTTGTTTTGTATTTTTATATATATATATAATATTAATATATATATATATATATATATATATATATATATATATATATATATATATATATATATATATATATATATATATAGTATATATTATATATTATATATATATATATTTCAACAAGTCGGTCGATCTCCAACCGAGGCAGGGTGACCAAAAAAGAAGAAAATCCCCAAAAAGAAAATACTTTCATCATTCAACACTTTCACCACACTCACACATTATCACTGCTTTTTTGCAGAGGTGCTCAGAATATAACAGTTTAGAAGCATATACGTATAGAGATACACAACATATCCCTCCAAACTGCCAATATCAACCCCTTCCTTTAAAGTGCAGGCATTGTTTCCCATTTCCAGGATAAGTCCGACTATATGAAAATAACCGGTTTCCCTGAATCCCTTCACTAAATATTACCTTGCTCACACTCAACAGATCGTCAGGGTCCCAAGTTCATTCGTTCCATTCACTCCTATCTAAACGCCTCATGGACACGCTTGCTGAAGTTCCAAGCCCTCACCCACAAAACCTCCTTTACCCCTCTTTCCAACCCTTTCGAGGACGACCCCACCCTCCTTTCCGTCCCCTATAGATTTATAAGCTTTCCATGTCATTCTACTTTGATCCATTCTACTCTAAATGACCAATCCACCTCAAACAACCCCTCTTCTGCCACTCTGACTAATGCTTTTATTAACTCCACACCCTTCTCCTAATTTCCACACTCCGAATTTTCTGCATATTTACACCTCACATTGCCCTTGACAGGACATCTCCACTGCCTCCATCCGTCTCCCTCGCGCTGCATTTACCACCACAAGCTTTCACATCCATTATAAAGAGTGTTGGTATACTATACTTCATACATTCCTTCATTTGCCTCCATGATAACGTTTTTTGACTCCCATATACCTCAACGCACCACTCACTTTTTTCCCTCATCAATTCTATGATTAACCTCATCCTTCATAAATCCATCCACCGACACGTCAACTCCCAAGTATCGAAAAACATTCACTTCTTCCATACTCCTCCCTCCCCAATTTATATCCAATTTTTTCTTTATTAAATCATTTGATACCCTCATCACCTTACTCTTTTTATGTTCACTTTCAACTTTCTACCTTTACACACATTCTCAAACTCATCCACTAACCTTTGCAATTTTTCTTTAGAATCTCCCACCAATCATGCAATAAATGTTATTTTTGACACTGTAGCAAGTCTAAAACAGCAGGGCAATCTTGCCTTAATTGCCACCAGAGATGTTCATAAAGCTTTTGATAGCTTATGGCATGATGGCCTTATATACAAACATCATTGACCTACCAGACCATAAACTGGACTTTTCTCTGAGTAATTTATAATTTCTTCAACTTCTAAAGAAAAATCATTCCCACCTTTCATGACAAGTCGACAGAACCTTTCCTTACCGACGGCTGGTTGTCCCACAAGGTTTTGTCTCAGTCCACTTCTGTTTAACATTTATGTGATTGACCTTCCTCAACCAGAGTTTAATGACCAATTGTGCACCCAGTTTGCAGTGATGTTAATTCATGTCGTCTCCATCAACTCCAGTAAAAGGAAATACAAGTATGAGAGAGTCATAGAAAAAGTGAATATTGAACTTCGCTTTTCGAACATCTAATTGGGAGAAGAAATTGGCGGGAAGTAATTATGACTATTCCTGAAAAGAGTCCTTGTTAGCTCGATAGGATGTTTTGCATCAACCATCGAAGATAAAGGGGTATCTCCAATCAGAGGTACACCTGTAGCCATTAAAAACCCTAACAAGATCTTGGGATATGACTAGACAGGCTGCTCCGCTCAAAAATCTCATGAACTAAAAAGATCAAACAGCCAAAGCCGGTCTTAGCAAGACTCTTTCGATTCAATCAAGCCCCTCAACATGTCAAAAAACATCTGTATAAAATGATAATAAGACCTATACTGGAATACCTTGTGTCCCAATGTCATTAACAACAAAGACCACATGCTACGGTTACAAAGGGTCCAGAATAGAGCTCTTCGTTTATTACCGATACCAGGAGGAGAGACAGAGTTAAAATGGCAGATTTTACACACCACAGCAAGACATTACTGCCATAAATGTACGCATGACCAAACTCTAAAAAAGAAACAACTTTATACAATGAAGAAACTATACATGCCAGATAGAGAACATCCTATACAAGTGATAAATACCACCAATTACACCATCATTACTCCGCCTCACAGGACTCAAAGAATGACTCTCCCACAGAGGGTTCGTCGTGTAGGTTATTCATAATGATGATTACCCTCGACCATGTTTTGAGTAACTTACCTGACGAAGAAGATTTGGATACCACCTGAAAACCCTTCTATGTATAGAGAAATCATCCGGCCCCAAATTTAGGGAGAAGTTATCTTAAATAACTTTTAATGTAAAATTATGCTATTGACTATTGTTGGGACACCACCATTAAGAAGCTATTGTCACGAACTTATAAACTGGCCAGAAGAAATCATTGCCTTTCCTGTCCGTATAAAATATCGTTGTGGCAACTGCGAAAAAAAAAAAAAAAAAAAAAAAAAAAAAAAAAATGCAATGCAATTGTAATTACTACCAATCAGAGTCATGTAGTTATATTACTATTATATCTATTGCGACTCTGATGGGTTAGTATTGATACCTCTTAAAGAATATATTATTTAAATCACATCACTTTTTAATTTGCACCAAAGTGTTGGGCAACTTACCTTTTATATCCTACCTCTCCCCCCCCTCCCACCTTTTCCAATATTTCCAATCTTAACCCATCTTATTCCTTACCCATCTATTACCAAAAGCTTGGTATCAGATCCAGATCCCATAAGCCACAGTATCATCAGCAAAAAAGTTAACTGTGTCCAATTCCCATTTTGAATTTGATTCCCATAATTTAATCCCACCCTCTCCCGAACACCCTAGCCATTTGACTTCTTTTTCAACCCCATCTATTAAATATATTAACAACCATGGTGGTGACAATTACACATCCCTGTCTAAGACCTACTTTTACCGGAGGAAGTATTCTCCCTCTTTTCTACACACCCCTAACTGAGCCTCACATCCTCATAAAAAGCTCTTTTAAGCATTTAGTAAACTTACCCACTATTTCCATATACTTGCCAACATCTGCCACATTGCTCTCTATCCACTCTATCATATGCCTTTTCTAAATCCATAAATGCAATAAAACTTCCCTTACCTTTATCTAAATACTGTTCACATATATGCTTCAATGTAATACACTTGTCTACACATCCCTACCCACTCTGAACCTCCATGTTCGTCCGCAATTCTACATTCTGTCTTACTCTATTCTTTCAATTATAACCTACCGTTATACTTTTCCTGGATACTCTGTTTAAAATTATTCCTCTATAATTTTTACTATCTCTTTTGTCCCCTTTCCCTTTATATATAGGACTATTACTGCTCTCGCCAATACTAGGTACCTTCCCCTCTTTCATACATTTATAATCAAAAGTAACCAACCACTCAACACTATATCCCCCCTGGCTTTTTTTAACATTTCTGTCATCCATCAGTTCCAGTGCTTTTAACCCCCTTTAATTTATTTTTTCTACATAATGCATCACGTACCTCCACACACTTTACAGTCTGCTCTTCTTCACTCCTAAAAGATTGGTATACCTCCCTGGCCAGAGCATGAATTACCGTCCTCCCTTTCTTCCTTAAACATTTAAAAGTTCCTAAAATATTCTCGCCATATACCTAATACCTCCTCTACCCATTACTAACTCCCCTACTCTGTTTTTAACTGACAAATCCATACTTCCTAGGCTTTCTTAACTTGTTTAACTCACCTCCAAAATTTTTTTCTTATTTTCATTAAAATTTCTTGACCAGTGCCTCTCCCACTCTTTCATCTGCTCTCCTTTTGCACTACTCTCACCACTCTCTTCATATATTATATATATATATATGATATATATACTACTTATATATATATATAATATATATATCATATATATTTATAATATATATATCTGTTGTGCCGAATATGTAAAACTGGGTCAATTAGCAAGAGCTCATTTAAATTAAGTTCATTTCTAAAATTTTCTCTTATACGTTTTAAAGATATATTTTTTTTACATTAGTGTCCCATGTCCCTCTCCATTAGATGTTTTAAAGCACGGTGATAGGGGCTTTTTGCAGTTCTTGACGAAACATGGAGTCTTGGGCTGGGTAAGAGGCATGGGCATGTCGTTTATCGCCTTTTCCAAATTCATTTGGGCGGTCAGGTATATTAGTAGGTTTGTGTCTACCAATTTCTGTCTCTCTCATATAAAATTCATTCAGGGTCTTCGACTCTCGTTTGGTTCGCGGCTCCCTCTCAGTGATACGCCGAGTCATATTGGGACTTACGTTAAGCTCACTCATTTCCATGTTGTCATCAGTGTAGGACCCATCTCTGGTTAAGTAGGGGCCCAATATGGAAGTTGTTCTCGACTTTGATTTGGCATAGAAAGAAATACTGATTTGAGTTTCTCTCCAATTTAATTTTATGGCTTTTACTTCTTCGATGTTTGATATTTCTCTGACCAGTGTCTCCCTACGTATTGCATATATATTGGCCTCCTTTTAGCCACTTGTTATTCTTTGTCTTCGCCTGTTTAAAAGGAGACCTTTCTCTCTCTAGTTTACATCTTTCCCTCTTTTTCCTTGACGGTAATGTGCTTGAGCATACCTCCAAGTGCCACAAAGTTAAATTTGTTGAAGTCATAGGTTGGGATCCGTGTTGCTAGATCTATCTTCCCAGTTTATATCATTTACGACTTGGTTTACTTGGTCCCACTTATTTTTTTTATTGAGTTGATTTGGTGAAATCTCCCTGTGATTGAGACTTTTAGTGGGTCTGGGGCCTCTGCATACATGTCTGTTGTGATCTGAGTATACTGTTTTTGATAAGTGACATTTTTCGTTAGATCATCATTGTTAGTGAAGGTGAGGTCCAGTGTATTCTCCATCTTGTATGCTCTGTTATGTGCTGGTTTAAGGTGTATTTAGTGCAAAGATTTCAAAGCTCATGTGTGTGCGAGTTTTATCTGAGCGGCCTCCTGGTGATATCTCTGCTACAACATTGACATTGTTCCTCCATTTTAGGGTGTTAGGTTGGAATCCACTGGAGGCAAGATGTTTGGGGGCAGGAGCTGGAGATTTTCCAGGACAGTGGTAAATTTTCAAAAGTTGTTCCTGGAAAATATTGGAATGTTGCGTTGGAGGCTTGTATACAACCACAATGACTGGTTATGGTTCTCGATCTTTACTGCTAAAAACTTCATCTATATATTTGAGGCATTTAGTGGTTCTCCGAACATATAAAGTGACTGGATATAAAAGGTCCCCCTTCCCTTTTTGCCTGTTCACTTCTGTCACATCTGTATAGGTTGTAACCGGGATCCATATTTTTATTTGTCCAAGTGATCTATAGCGGGTCTCTGATGAAACCCTGCGAACATTGAGTTTGACTGTAGGCAATCCAACGGATGAATGGTATTTGTAGTCGTTGCTGGCTTTAGTTCCTGTATATTTGCAAAGATGAATTGTAGCCAGATTGGTTTGGTATGGGGAGGGGGGGGGTCTTTTTTCAGGCTCTGATATCTGATGTTTTGGAGGGAGGTCATCGACTGTGATTCCACTCCAGAATGATCAGAATTGGTGTATGAGTTCTGTCAATTTCCTGCCAGCTTTTTCTTTCTTTCCTGGTGCTAAAAAAAAAAAGAAAACCCTCTCTGGAGTGGTTGTGGCTACCCAGGTTTTCATGTCCTGGATGTTATGTATCTTCTTGTACCCTTTAGGTGGTGTACTGGCAATATAAGTTTACAGCACTGTCTTTCCTGAACTGAGAGTGGACATTTTCAGGTTGGAAAAGCTTACAGGAAAAAGGAGGGGGGATTGCATTTTTCTGATGTCATATTGGACATGGTTATTTCCTGGGGTGCTCAAAGTTGCCCGTCCATCCGTTTTTTCAGATATTCCAGCCTGTCAGATACCAAGTGCACAAAAAATTTGCTAGGCCTGGTTTTCTGTTTGCCTCGGTTTTTTGTGACTGTTCCATACAGATACGTGTTTTTCTGTCTATACTATCTTCAGCACTAGTACTAAACAAAGGAGCCCTTAACCAGTACTTGTTTACTATCTCCGTGGTACTGCATTTTCCTTGTCTACACGTGTTTCCCTTACTAGAGTTACCTGTCTTCCTCAGGCCCACAACATTCATTCTCTATTCTTACGTCACTGTTTCCAGGACAGATTTACACCAGGAACGATAGATATCTGGCCCAGACATTTTATTTCCACACTGTATAGAATGCTGTAAGTGTTCTATGAAGGTCGTTTTGATGTTATTATCTTTTCATTACCAATGTGATATTATTACACAGTTCGATCTCGTTTGGTCATACCCAGGAACACTTCCCGGTTTATTTTTTCTTGTAGATGATTCTGAATTTTTACCAAGGGTGTGGCCCCTTTTCCCCACAGAAGTTGCCCTTCCATCAGTGCCCGTTTTTGGGTTTTTTGGTTGCAGGCAACGGGTTTCATGAGTGATTTTATTGGTTGTTTTTTTCTGTATGTTCTACTAAAAACCTCCTTTTTGTGTAGATGGTCTATTTGCATAGTATTTTTTGTATTTTTATGTGTATGTGTTTGGGCAATGTAGCTTTTGTTTTGCTTTGGGGTTTGATAAGGGCGCGCAAAATCAGTCAGAGGATACCTTTTTTTTCAACGAATCAGTTTGGGGGTTAGGGCACCAGAAAAACTTTTAGCTTTTGAAACTAGTCTTGGGTTTACTTTTTTCTTGGACGAAACCAGACAAAATTGGTCAGTGGAGACTTATTTTGAACGAATCCCGGGCGGTGATTTTGGGCTAGCTGTGAAAGGTACTGGAAATTATTTTTTAAAAGGGTTTTTGTATTCAGTTTTATACCAAAAATGAAATATATTACTCTGGTGTTAGGAATCGTTAGAGAAATTTTATGATTGTGGGAGCTCCCCTTTTTTAAGCCCGAAGTTTGGACACTTATAGTCATGTATTTAGCTTTTCTAGATTTTTTCCACCCCACCCAACAAATATATTTTTCCAAATTTAAATTTTTTTTTTCCGGTGAATTTTGGGCTGAAATTTTTTGTTTTCCCAAAGTTTTTGTAAAAAAAAATTTTGGTGGCCCCCCCAAAAAATAAATTTTTTAGGGTTTTTCCCCAAAATG
This sequence comes from Cherax quadricarinatus, assembly GCF_026875155.1. Lineage (NCBI taxonomy): Eukaryota > Metazoa > Arthropoda > Malacostraca > Decapoda > Parastacidae > Cherax > Cherax quadricarinatus. Next base: position 11,513 of record NW_026505171.1, read on the forward strand.
GTTTTAAAGTATTATTTCTTAAGAAAAAAAATTTTTTTCCAAAGTGCATTTTTCCACCCAAAGTCCCCTTTTGTTTTCTGGTTTTGTCCCGGCACACTTTTTGGGAAAAAGGGGTTTAGGAAGTTTAATAATAGTTTCCTTTTTGGGGGACCTCAACACGGGACTGTTTTCAACAAAACCTTTCCTTTTTAAAACCGTTGGGGGACTTTTGTTTTTATGGTCCCAAATGGTTCAAAAAATTATATAGGTCCCCACGGGTTAAAATAAATTTTAATACGGTCCCCTGGGTTTTTCCGTTTACTAAGGGTGTTTCCAAAACATTGAACTACCCTCTCCCTTCTTGGGTAACATTGGGGTATCCTATCCCTGATATGGGTACCATGTGATATACACTAAAACACTATGTATACCGGTACCTTGTAACATTTTAAAACCCCTTGTTCTAGGGACCCTGTTTGATATCCTATAACCCTGTTATACGGACCATGTGAATACACATAAATATGTATGACACTATTTTCAGGGAAACTTTCTTTCTTGACAATTTTTGTTCTAATTTTTTTTGTTATTTGCAGACGGTTTGCATGCCTAATTTCCCCTCTGGAAGTAGGGTTTCGGTTTTGTTATTGAACATAATTTCCCCCTTTTTTTTGACTAGTGCATACTTTTTTTGCTATTAGTTCCAACCCTGGGGGGGGGATGTATCGATAAGTTCATGGATCAGTTTAAAGTTCTAACCGCAGGAGAGCCCGAGAAAATCACAAAAAAACAGGGCAGGCAGAGCACGCGGAGCAGAAGCTGACGGAAAAGGATATAGTCAGCTTTTCAAATTTTTCGGGATATTTTAAAGTTAAATTACCATTGTCTGTTTATGTGTACCTACAAAATATTTTTCTCTTAAACCAGTTACAAGTTTTTTACTACTGTATGTACAAAAAATTGTAGCTTCCGTAAAATAATTTATGCGATTTTTTTTATAGGACAAAATTACAACAAAAAGATGAGACAAAAAAATGTACAACACAAAGCATGGCACAGAAAATGTCAAACGAACAGGACCAAACAGTAAAAACCAAAAGCATGGAACAGAAAAATATATAATCGAACTTTGGCACAAAACAATGTATAACACGAACCACTAGATACAGAAACAATGAAAACCCACGAAGCGAGACACACAAAAATGTATAACACGAAGCTGAGACCAAAAAATGTATAACACAATGCAACAGACAAGAAGAATGAATAACACGAACCCCCAGAAAAAGAAAAATGAATAACTCGAAGACGAGACACAGAACAATAAATAACAGAATTTGGGCCCCAGGTAATACAAAGGGGTTCCTCCCGACTGCGGCAACATAATAAGCTCAGGGGAGGTTGGGTGGTTCCCTTTCCCCTGACGTTGTGGATTTTCCCACAGGACCTTCACTCCCAGGATTTTCTCCTCTGTGCCCCCTCAACGGGTGTGTCAAGCAGCTCTTCATGTTTTCTTTAAAGGCCCCGTGAGGGTCTTCGCGCGGTATTTAGGCGGGGTCTTTTTGAACACTGGCGTTGGTAAAGGGGTGGTGTGGTGCCCTGGTGTTGGTGAACATTGGTGTGTGAACAATTGTGTTAATAACACTTTTTGTGGGAAACTTTGGTTTTTGGGAAAACGCTGGTGTTAGTGAACACTGGGTTGTAAACGTGGTGTTGTTGAAAAAGGGGTGTTGTTAAAAACACTGCTTTTTTTTCAACACTGGTGTTAGTGAACACTTTTGTTAGTGAACATGGTGTTGATGAACGGGTTTTGGTGAACATCTGATCGTAAACCCTGCTGTTGTGAACTTGGGTGTTGGTGAAAAATGGTTGTAGAACATGTGTTGTTGAACCTGGGTTGGTGATCGCTGGTGTTAGTGAGCATGGTGTTAGTGAACGCTGGTTTTGTTGAACACTTTTTTTGGTGAACAGTGGTGTTGGTGAAAAAATGATTTTGGTGAACCTGGTGTGAACACTGGTGGTGGTGAACATGGTGTTGGTGTAGCTGTTTTTGGGAATTTTGGTTTTGGTAAAAACACTGGTAATGGTAAACCCGGCGTGGTGAACATGGGTTGGTGATCCTGGTGTTGGTGAACGCTGTTTTGTACGGGTTGGTGAACAGTGGTCTTCATAAAACCTGGTGGTGGTGCGCTGGTTTTTAGTGGGCACTGCTTTTGGGTAAACGCTTTTTGGTGAAATTTGGTGTTTCTGGGTTTCCCTGGGAGAGTTCCGGGGGTCAACCCCCCGCGGCCCGGTCTGTACCGGCTCCTGGTGGTTTTAGAGGCCTGATAAACCGGTGTTGCTGTGGCGCACGCAAACCAACGTCGAGCTCACCCCGCTGCGGGAAACCCGACTTTAGGTGCTTGTCCAGGCCAGTTAAAAAATCCCGGGGGTTGTGGTAACCCCCCTTTGTTGCGGGGAAAAGGCAGTTGAACAGTCTGGGCCCCTGACATTTATTGTATGGTCTTTTAAACGTGTGTGACCCCCGGGCTTTTTCATTGGGGGGGTTTGATCGTTGCCAAGTTTTTTGCTTTTTTAGGGAGTGATTTTGGTGAAGTTCGGTACTAGTCCCTCTAGGATTTTCCAGGTGTTGTAATCATGTATTTTCTCCCGCCTGGTTCCAGGGAATACAGGTTTAGGAACCTCAAACGCTCCCCGTAATTTGAGGTTTTTTTTAATCTCCTTTTTTGCGCGCCGTGAATGTTCTTTACATTTTTGTAGGTCAGCAATTTCACCTGCCTTGAAAGGTGTGTTAGTGTTTCAGCAATATTCCCCCGCCTAGATGAAAAGGGACCTTTAAGAGTGTCATCTGGGGTTGGCCCCTGTTTGAAGGTTTTCTTATCCATCCTGTCATTTTTCTAGCAGATGCGATTGATACAATGTTAGGTCCTTGAAGGTGGATCCTCGCCTGATCATCCCCGGTCTTTGAGTTTGGGGTTTCGCCTTTTTTTTGGCCCGAATTTGTTTTGTACTCGATGAAATTTTTAAATTTTTCCGTGTTTTCCTTCTGGTAATTGAAATTTTTATCGTTGAATTCACATTGTTTTCTGCAGCCCCCTGAAAGATTCGGGTTTATGTCCGCCGGGCCTTTCAGGTCTGCAATTTTGGGAAGACACTGTATGCAGATTCGGGGTATCGCAAAGGAAGAACAGTGCTGTGGCTGACATCCTTGGGCATGTCGGGTATGAGGTGAGGAAAAAAGATGGGGCGAGTCGTGCCTTGTGGAAAGGCTTTTCACCCTGCTGCCCCGGCTTTACTCTGTTGGACTACTTTTTGTTTTTTGTGAGGAAATTATGATCCTTTTGCCGACTTGTTTTCCTTTAGCACGCATTTTGTGCGCTATTACGCCATGGTCACATTGTGAAGGCTTTTGCAAAGCTGTATTATTACATCTGCATTTTTTTATTTTCTAGGCATTTGGACCTTGTCGTGTGATCCAAAAGTTTAGACAGACAGGAGCGACCCGTTCTAAACCCATGTTGCCCTGGGTTTTGTAATGATGGGTTTTAGTGGGGGGATCTTGCTTCTTAGGGCCCTTTCAAAGATTTTTTTTATGGGAGTTAGTGTATCGGTCTTTTAGTTTTTTGCTGTTGCTTTACTGCCCCCCTTTGTGGGTGGGGCTATGTTTTGTTTTTAGTAACTTGGGATGACCCCCCTGTCCATGTTCCTTGACTTATGCTTGATATTAAGAATCTTAAAGTAAATGTATGGAGTAACTTGGGTAGTGAAATTTCAGAAATTGTGTAAAACAAAGATGAATAGGAAAAAAATGCGAGAAAAAATATGATGGTATTTTTTTCCCAACAGTCGAGTGCAAAAAATAATTTAAGAAACTAGTTTGGTAGATTTTGGTGGGAAAAATTTGATTCTTTTCATAAAATGAAAGTGGTATATTTAAAGGTCGGGATATGACTGCTGAGTGTAATATTTAGGGATTTAAATTGTTCTGTGGATAGATGTAATGGGAAGGGGGGAGGAGTTGCTTGTAGTTCGAGAAATATTTTTGTTGCATAAAAAAAGGTATAAAAATAGATGGGCGTAACAGAGTCTGTTTGGGTTTAAATTCATGGGGGGTCAAGAAAAAATAATTCTAGGGTAATTCCGACCTCCAGGCTTGGATCCGATAGAGGGAGACTTCTTTGGGACGAAAAAGTTAGGGCTTCTGGACACAGTAAAATAGTCATAGTGGGGGCTTTAACTTTAGCCAAAATTTACTGGAATTCTTTGACAGGTAACAGAGTCCAGTGACTTCATGGAAACAGTTCAGGATGTTTCTGAAAAGATGTAAATGAGCCTCCCGGGGTAATAATTTTCTAGACCTAGTCTTGTCAAATAAAGGGAAAACCGTGAATAAACTGGGATCCTGAAGGTTGGCGCAAGTGATCACAAATCCATACCTTTGCTTAATTGGAAAAGCAAGAATAAAGATAATACAGTAAAATCCCTGATTTTTGTTTGCCCATTATAATGGACTTGGGAACATCTGTTTTCTTGATTGGGGTTATTAGCTAATGATTTTTTTTGCGATAATCTATTATGAATATGAAGGGATTGCTTTTATGATTGTTTTTTAATAAGTACACAGTGCCCAGAGTATTACATTTCCCCCGAGAGAAATTGGTTAAAATAACGATCTCAAAAGGGTTAACAGGGGCTAAAGCTCTATATGGGGGAAAAGGGGAAATTTTTAGGCGCATCAGAAGAAGGGGGGGGTTAAACCCTTTCTGACCATATGTTCGCTTAAAAAAAGAAGTAAAAAAGGGTTAGAAAAGGCTAAACGGTTTATGAAATTTGATCCTAATGAATCAAAAAACTAATCAAAGGGGTTCTTTCAAGTGTATAGGCGAAAGGGGAAGAAAAAATAGGGCCAAAATGGGGGAATGGACAGTGCGGATAATGAACTGGAAAAGTGTTCCTTTTAGATATTTTTTTTTCAGTTTTACCAGGAAGATGTAAATGAGATTCCGTAATTAACAATTATTTAGTTCCTGATGAAAATTTTAAATTAATAATATTACTTTCACGGGGGGACATGGTTATTAAACAGATAGACAAACTGAAACAAAATAAGTCCCCGGGGCCGATGGTTTTTTTCAAGGGTATTAAGGGAAAGCGTGGGGCTTAGTCAGCCTTAACGAGTGTATTCAATGCGTCCATCCTTACCAGTGTTGTGCCAGAGTTTGGAAGATGGCTAAGTGGTTTTTATATTCAAAAACAGGGGGTAAGTCCCCTCCTTAAAATTACCGTCCAATAAGCCTGACTCTATAGTGGGCAAGTTATTGATCAATTAAGTGCATTTCGAAGTCACCTTGAAGGGGCATAATTGATAAATGAATCTAGATGGATTCGCGAGAGGTCGTTCCTGCTTGACAAAATTACTGAGTTTTTCAATAGAACATTTTTAGGGAGATGAAGTGATAAGGAATATGATATTGTTCATTTGGATTTTTTGAAAACCTTCGACGGTACCTCACAAAAAGGGCTCTTAAGAAAAGTGGCGCTTGGTATAGGGGTAAAGTTCTAGCATGGATTGAGGCATGGCTTTCCCAAAAGAAAGAGGAGTTACCATTAATGGAGTGAATCTGGAAAGGGGATTTGGTCACTAGTGGCGTTCCCCAAGGGTCAGTTTTAGGGCCCCCTTTTTGTTCTAATTTACATTAATGACCCTTTTGAAGGGATTATAGTTACATGAGTAAGTTTTTGGATACAAAGATAGGGCCCTATATTCCTTTTGGGAGGATATCAAGAACTCCAGGACGATTTGAACAAAATTTAAAGTCTTGTCTGAAAAATGGAGATGAAGTTTATAATGAATGGTTCAGAGAACCGACATGTTGATAAATTAAAATGTGCAAAAATCTTGGGTATCTTTATTGAGGAAACGTTTTGCCCCACAGTGGCTTTTCAGTCCTCAAAGGGGAAACTTGAAGAACAGGAGGGGAATGAGGTAATCAGTTTAACCTTC